>CAUYPK010042149.1:0-89511 GCA_963574355.1 Loris lydekkerianus | reverse complement strand
ACACATAGATCATGTATACATGAATGCATTTATGGGGTACAATGTGCTGATTTCATATAGAATTAGGAATGCTTACATCACACTGGTTAATATATACCTCATCTTGTTTACTTAGTTATTGTGTTAAGACATTTATACTCTGTACTAATAGATCTGACATGTACCCTTGCAGTCAGTTAAGATATGCAAAGTGCTTACATGGAGCCCACCACATAGTTAGCATTCAGCAAACTGGAGTCGATGTTAGCAGTGTACTGATGAGTCTCAAATCTATACCTCAAATTCATGCTATCTTCTGAGCTCCAGGTCCATGAACAGCTCCGCCTCTTCCCCACCTCCCAGTCCTCACATACAGATCAGCATCTGATTCCAAAGCTCCATTAAAAGCCCCACATCCTCTCAGCTGCTCATGCCGGAAACCTGGGACCCTTCTTGGAACACCCCCACCCACCCCATATCCAGGCATTGCTGGGTCCTGTTGATTCTCCCTCCTCAATATTATCTCTAGATACTTGCTACTCAGAGTACAATCCACAGACCCATAGCATCCACATCAGACTGTGTGCAACTGTGTACCCTTACCCAAAATGATTGACATTGGCAAATTTTATTACCCTTAACATTGGCAAATTTTATTATCTATGAAGTATACATCTGTGTAGCTGATTTTTTAAAAAAACTTAAAAATCATCAGTTTTATATTTGAAAATATCAACCTTATTTTGAATTGCAAACTGACATCTCATCATCTGAGTCTCCATTTCAAACCCCTCCCTGCCTTCAACATCGGGTCTAAAACCTGCCCTGGTCTCTCCCTTCCTGCACCTGCTAACTCAAATCCGTTCTAGGAGCCTTGGCCCTTATACCTCATTTCTTGCCATGGGCCATTCCTGACCCCCAAGGCTAGGTTAGGTCTCCATGATCTGTGATCCCACAATAGCCTCCACCTCCTTTTCATATTCATGATTGTTTAATTATTTGCTTGCTTTCCTTTTTTTCCCCTTAGGCTATAAGTTTGGTGTTCCCCCCTCCCCTCAGGTCCCAGTGCAGAATCTAACACACTCACTGAATGTTCGCTGAATGAACTAATGAAAGATCAGCGAGTGGTTTGGTAGGGCTGGAGCATTATTGAACAAAAACTAAATGGAGATCAAGGAAAAGCCTAGGGATGGACGCTGAAAGGCAGAAGGATTTTAGAAAGGAGAAAAGAATATGAAAGAATGTTACAAGACCAGCCCAAGCAGAGGCTCGGAGTTGCCACATCATGGTGTCCCCAGGAGGCAGGGGGTGTCAAGAAGAGAACAGCTGCTCAAAGCATACTCAAACACCATTAATAAGTATTTACCAAGGGCCAATCACACACCCAGAACTGTGGGAAGTTGTGAGTACGGGCTGTTCCCAGTTGTCTCCACCCTGCCTCTCACCACCCTGCACATCAGTCTCAACCTCATCAAGATCGATTCTCTATCGACAGTTTCTGTCTGCACCCAAACAGGCAGAAAGAACAGCCCAGCCGGAGGGGCTGACCGCAACTGGATTTATGGCTGCACGTCCAAGAACCCAGCCAAGATGCCCCAGCCCTGCTGTGGCTCCAGTGTCCCTAGACACACAGCTCCTGACCAGAAAATGGAAGATGAGTCCAGGAAGACAGGACTAGTCCAATAAACCAGCATTTACTGATATCTACCCCATGCCAGCCTCTGAAGATGCAGGGACTAGGGAAACATCCTGCCTGCCATGTGCAGCCCTTGGATCAGCTAACAAACATTACCAAATACCTTCCATGTGTATTTAATCATGACTGTTGAGTTCTAGTTATTTAACAAACACTTACATCGTGCTTACTGCAGGCCAGGAAATGTCCTAAGCACTTTACAAAGATAAACAATCATTATTATTCTCGTTTTACCAGGGCAGAGGTAGAGAAAGGTACAGAAAGTGGCTTAAGGTCCCACAGGTGCTAAGTGGCAAAGCCAAAAGGCTGACGCAGGCAAGCGGCTCCAGACTGAGACGGCACTGTCTGATTTTTGTACTGATTGATTCATTCATTCATTGACTATTTAGTGAGTGCCTATTGCAAGCCAGGCATCCATGGGTTGCGAGGGCTACCAAGAGTAACGCATTCTGCTAACATTTTGGTGGGCCTCCCCGTATGCCCCAAGGGCAGAACCATGTCTCACTCATCTCTACCCCACGCATAAGGCATAACACAGTTAGGCCGATCCTGTTTGTTGAATGACTGAAAGTGTCAGGTATTGGACAGAAGGCTGAACTCGGAGCCTGGGAACTTGGACCCCTTCTGCCGGGAAGTGAAATGTTTTGACACGCTCATCCATATTCAGGTATGTTATATATCCCAAAGGGCTTGTATTTAAAGAGTAGAACTGAGATAAGGCAATAATGTCCTCCAAAAGAATGAAGTATTAATGGAGGAATTTCAGGCATCCACAAAGGAGATAATTTGGTGAGTGGGTGGCCCCCAATCATACCCTGTCATTGATTGGCTCCTCCAAGGGCCTGGGAATGTGGCAAACATCGCCTGCTTAGGAAGTGCCAAGCACTCCGCTTGGGGCTGTGAGTCACTGGCTGGTCAAATTGGAACCTGTTGGGGAGGCCAAGGAGCATGTCCACCCTACAGGCAGAAAAGTCCTTGGGGACAAGGCAGGGCCTGTGGGAGCAGAGCCAGGCCCTGGCCCTCCAAGCCAACGGCCACATTTTCATGCCAGGGCTGGAGCTCAAGCAGCTTCTCTGAGCTGCTTGAAGCCTGAGAAGTTGGCAGAAGAGCCGCAAGAGTGCCCAGGCTGAGCTGCTCTGCACTATGCCAACCTCCTGCCATTGACTTAGGGTACATCAGGCTCCCCACCTACCTCCTCCTCCAGTGAGCGCAGCAGCAGCACCAAGGTCCACCTCATAAGTGGGCAGAGACAGCTACCCTGCACAGGGTCTCTCAGGGGGCAGCTGAAACTGGGAAGACATGTTAGCAATGCAGATTCCTGGACCCCACCAAACCTGTCAAAGGGAACTCTGAGGGGGATTTGCGTTGCTAATAATCTCTCTAGAGGGTTTCCATGCATGAACTCAGCCACTCACAGAGCCCAATTTTATAGCTTTGTTTCTGAGACTCCCCGGGCACAATGGGGCCTGACAAGGGGGAGCTCTAAATTCTCTTGACTTAGCACAGGGTGGGACAGAGACTACAGGTCCTCTGCTGGGTGGTCCTCCTGTCCTAATGAAAGAGACACCCACGTATGCCCAGGAACACTTGACATAAAGCACCTCATCTTTCATAATCCTCCCCTCCACTCTGGGCGATAGGGCTGTTACTTCCCCTTGTTTCAGATGAGGAAACGGAGCCCTGAGAAGTAAAGTCAGTTGCCCAGGACAGCTCAGCAAAAGCTGTGATCAGACTGCTTCTTCCAAGTCCATAGCCCAAGTGCAGAAATATATGCCATGCACCTCCCCCAGGGATGGGCTTGAGCCTCTACCTCCTGGCTGCTCTGCCCTGGTCTGGGCCCTGGCATTAGAGGTGACCATCCACACTGGCTTATGATTGGGCCATCATGTCCAACATTGAAAACCTACTAAAAGCCCTCCTTAGATCAGACTTTTTAAATGCAGCCCTTAATAGAAGCCAGTTAATACTCCCCACCCAACAGACACCCCCCCCCCACACACACACACACATATACTCTCAGGGTTGGTTCTGCCCACGCTGGGGTCTTTCCAGCCTCACCAGTGCCAGTCACACCCCCTCCTTGCTTCCTAGTAGTTCCCAGCTACCTTGCGCAGACATAGTTACATATGCCCTGACATTATCTGAAGTAGAATAGGGGGTGCTTAGGCATGAAATTCCACTGTTAGTTGGTAGTTACAGTGTTTAAGAAGTGGGCGTGGCCTCTCTTGAACTATTAGGCACGTTGCTTTCCTCCACGCATCCAGTGATGGCGTCAGAAACATCAGCCACAGCTTCCGTTCTGCCACGGACAAGCGGCTCCTAGATGGTGGCAACCAGGGAGGCCTTGAGAGGCCATTGCAGGCGGTGCCTTCACTAACAAATAGAGAGTCTAAGGCCCAGTGAGGAGGGTCAGGAATTTGCCCCCCAAGTCAGACGGCAACATCTAGCTGGGGCAGGAACCTGGCCCCCCTCCACCTCCCAGTGCGGTCCTTCACTCTTAAAGTCGTCTCCAGAAGCACCGAGAGACCTTGCTGCAGACCCCCTTCCCTGCGTGCGGTGGCCGCTGGCCTCAATAGCTGCTCCTCTTGTCCTGTCCTTGGCTGATTATGTTCCTGCCCCCACACCCCTCTCTTCTGGGCCCTGCAACCAAAATAAACACTTCCCCATACTTGGTTTCATCACCAAACAATTAAAGCTCACTTCTCCCCCCTTAATGGAAGTGTTAATTTATTCTCTATCTCACAAGCCAGCTTGGCTGAAATGATCTGGCCAAGCTGAGCATGGGAAGCCGACTGGGCAACAGCTTTCCAGAGAGCCCGGAGACCGGGGTGTCTTAGTTTTCAGCAGGAGCGCAGGGCTCCATCCCAGCCAAACAGGCGGGAGAGAAGTGGCTCTAACTGCTTCCTGGGCTGGGTTAGAGCCAGCAGGCCCCTGTCCTGACAGTCCTCTGGCTGGAAGGCACAACTCTTCCACCAGGCTGGGATGAGAGGCCTGTCCCAAGGCACCAAATTAAGGGTGAAAAAAAGCTCAAAGTTAGGGGTAAAACCCCCTACAGCAACCTGGCCCTGCCAGCTGATCCACATCCAGCCTTTAGCAGCCTTTAGATCCCAGGGCTGGTGCTCACCTAATCAGCCAGACACTGCCAAGCCGGCCTCTCCTACCTCCTATGTTGAAGAAAATCATCTGTTGTAGACATCTTCATCTTTAGCATCTCTCTGCACACCCATCCTGATCCCAGAATCTGGACTGTCATCACCTCTGGCCTTCTACCACCAGTCTAGAATAGGATAGCATAGTGGCTAAGGGCTAGACTTGGAGTCGACGCCATTCCTTCCTGGCTGTGTGCCCTAAGGCAAGTTACTTAACCTCTCTCAGCCTCCATTTCCTCCATCAATAAGACAGGATCAGAATAATGCCTTCCTCCTTCAAAGAGTTGCTGTGAAGATGAGCTAATACTTTTGAGTGCTTTAACCCAATGCCTGGCACATAGTTCAGACAAACATTGATGATTAATAACCAATAATAGTTGTAGCAGATGCATAAGAAAAATTATGAAGGAGCAATTCCAGAGGCCCAGAGAAGCCATACACGTATCCTTGGAGGGGATAGGGCCTGGGCCTGCACAGAGCTGTGGGATGTCTAGGCCTGCTAGGAACCCAGAATAAGGGGGCAAGTGCTGGAGAGGTGAATGTGTGGGAGCCAGGAAGGTGGGTTGAGCATCAGACCACCGAGAACCAGGACAAGGGTGTGGCAGCCAGAAGCACAGCAGGCCAAGGGCAGAGAACTCAGAACAGTGATTCTGATCCCTAAGCAGAGTCACATTTCTCTGTTCTGTTTTAGTTCTTCCTGCTCCAGGAACAGGTAGGTTAGGACATGGATAATTGCAGTGGTCACTGTAGTTATTTTCCCTCCCCCATCCCTCTCTCCAGGTTAACCCACAGGGTAATCATGACTCAATAGCAATTGTCTATCAGAGACAGTCTTTTCAGAGCATAGTTCAGAATACCTGCTTGGGTATGGAAAGATTTGTTTCTTTCCCCCAAAAGGAGATAAAGGAGTTGTATCATCCTGGCTTCTGCTGGCCCCCTTAGCCATTTTAAGGAGAAAACATGGAAGGCAAAGAGTTGAGAAGCATAGAAACCAAAGTCAAGTCCTGATCAAACCGTGCCTGAAGCCCACAGTACCATCAGTCCTTTACTACATATAAGATGATAAATCTCAAAGCTAGTTTGAGTTGGTGTAGTAGGCAGAATAATAGCCCCCCACAGCTTTCCGTGCAATATCCCTAAAAACTGCTGTGAATGTGTTCATTTATATAGCAAAGGGGACTTTTCAGATGTGATTAAGGTTAAAGACCTTGATATGGGTAGATAGATAACTCTGGATTATATGGGTAGGCCCAATCTAATCATATGAGTTCTCCTAACTGGAGAACATTCCTAAGTGTGTGACAAGGAAAGATCAAGGAAATGCAACATTGCTGGCTTTGAAGATGGAAGAAGGGGACTGTGGCCTAAGGAATGTGGGTGGCCTCTCCATCTGCAAAACACAAGAAAACCAATTCTCCCACAGAACCTCCAGAAGGGAATGCGGCTCTGCTGATGCCTTATTTTAGCCCAGTAAGGTCCTTGTGAAATCTCTCCAGCAGTGGTCCCCAACTTTTTGGCCCCAGGGACTGGTTTCATGGAAGACGATTTTTCCAGGGGATGTGGAGTGGGACAGGGGGTGGAACTTGGGTGGTGATACGAGTGATGAGGAGCATCTGTAAATACAAATAAAGCTTCCTTTACTTTCCTGGTGCTCACCTCCTGCTGTGTAACCCAATTTCTAACAGATCATAGACCAGCAATGGTCTATGGTATGGAGGTTGGGGACCACAGCTCTCCAGGACTGTATGATTTTAAGGCACAAGTTTGTGGTAACAGTTTGTTACCGCAAAATAGAAAAGGAAAACAGTCAAGTTTTCAGTTACTTGTAGTCCAGAGCATCCTGATTCTATCATGACCACACTAAGGATAGCTAATGGTCATTAAGCAACTGTCCTCACATAGGCTATTGCTAAATTCATTAGGCATTCTATCTAATTCAATTACCATGACAATTCTATATTGTTAAAACTATTTGTCCCATTTTACAGACGACAAAACTGAGGCTCAGAGAGTGGCAATCACATAACTAGTGAATGGGGAGCCTGGATTTGAATCAAGGCTGCTTTACCCCACAGCCTGTTAACATTTCTCTACACCTTGATGTTCTCATTTCACCCCTCTGTGGCAAAGGCCAGGTCTTCTGCAGGCCAGGAAGGGAAAACAACTATTGCTGTCCTAGGCACGGGAGGGAAATGTCACTTTTTCCAAATCCTCTCTGCAGTTCTAATCTGAACCTTGAGGCTTACCTTTACCAACATTCCTCTTGCCTATTCCACTCACAGTGCTTTCAGTATATCCTAATTCTTTGTACCCTCAATGAATCCCAAACAATAAAGAAAAAACCCACTTTCTGATGGAAGAAATTTTATCATAATTACAAAATCCAAAAGAGGCTCAGTGCCCCACAGCATAGTGGTTATGGTGCCAGCCACATACACCGAGGGTGGCTGGTTTGAGCCCAGCCCGGGCCAGCTAAACAACTGTAACAAAAAAATAGCCAGGTGTTGTGGCAGGCACCTGTAGTCCCAGCTACTTGGGAAGCTGAGGCAAGAGAATCACTTAAGCCCAGAGGTTGAGGTTGCTGTGAGCTGTGATGTCACAACACTCTACCGCAGGCAACATAGTGAGACTCTGTCACAAAAAAAGAAAGAGAGAGAGAGAAAGAAAGAAAGAAAGAAAGAAAGAAAGAAAGAAAGAAAGAAAGAAAGAAAGAAAGAAAGAAAGAAAGAAGGAAAACACCCAAAGAGAAGATAAACACCCTGCTTAAACCCTCCAGTGGAATGAAAGTCTAAATTCTCACGGTGCCCTACGAGGCCCTATGCCCTTCCAGCTGTGTGATCTACATCAATGCTTCTTAAACTTGAATGAGAGCATGAACCGCCCGGGAGGCCTGAGTGTCTGACCAGTCCCCAGGTGATTATAACGCTGTACTTCCCCATCCACATTTCCAGTAGCAAGAGTCTGTGCAGCAGCATATAGATGAACATTTGGAAATTTGGAAATGGCCAGGGGTCGGCAGGCTGTCCTGGGGCTCTGTCACATATGGACATGCCACAGAAACACCAATCCCAACAGAGAACTCTCATAGTTCTGAGTACTCCTGATGAATTCCCAATTCTTGGTCTTTCTCTCACCTTCCCCCAAACGCAATCCATCAGGAAGCCCATTGGCTCTATCTTCGAAATACATCTGGAATCTGATCCCTTCTCCCCCTCTGCACTACTCCTTATGAAGTCTGAGGCACCATCCCCTCCTATCGGCGTTGTGGAAACAGACTGTCCCTGCGTCCCCCTCACACTCTTGCCTCCTTACAATCCACCTTCCAACCAGCAGCCAGAGGGACTTTTTTTAATGGACATGAGTTCTCTCTCCTTCCCTGCTTAAACTCTCCAGTGGAATGAAACTCTAAATCCTCATGGTGCTCCACGAGGCCCTCTGTGATCTGGCCACTGCCTGTCACTCTGACCTCATCTCCTACAGCTTTCCCCTACTCTCCTTTCACCACCCACACCAGCCTCATAGTTGCCCCTTATACTTATCTAGCACATTCCTGCCCCAGGACCTTTGCACTTCCATTCTCTCAGCTATTCCCAAGATTCACCCGCTCTCTTAATTCAGATCACTTTAAAATATTGCCTCCTCAAAGAGCCTGTCTCCGAATACCCTGTTTAAAATTGTACCCCTTGCTTTGACATTTTATCCCCTATCTCCAATATATTTTTCTTTCAGACACAAATCGCTTCCTAACATTGCATTTTACCTAATTTATTTTTACGACTCTGCTCCTTCTAGAAAGAAAGCTGTATGAGGAAAAGTCTGCCCCTGTCCTGTTTGAGTTCTGTGTCATGGTGCAAGCATAGTGCCCGGCACTTGCAGGGACTCAGTAAATGTTGAATGACTGCATATTGGTTTGCATAGGATGTATTTATACACCCAGAAGCACCTCCCACCCAGGTGATGCTCTTCTTGAGGAAAGGCATCGTAAAGCACTTCCCAAAGAGCTGTCCAAACCACCTCAAACCAGAGCTATTTTATTGGCATAACTCATAGATGGAAAGTACATGGCAAGTATATGATCTTCTTTCTGCTTCCATTCTTCCCTCTGCTCCCATGATAGATGTTATTTATAGATCATGGTTAACCAAGCTTTTCCCAAGTAAGAGTTTGAAATCTTGGACAGGTGAGGCACTGCTGGGACAGCCCTAATCACAGAAAACATGGAAGTCTGGCTATTTCCCCTGCTATGACTTATAGCTGGGAAAGACCACAAATGTGGCAGAGGACAGAATGCCCAGCAGGGCTGGACTACTCTTTTAAAATTGACAAAAGGAAGTTCAAGCAAGGTCAATGTTATCCTTCACTTAACCTCCTGAAAAATCAAGCATTGGGATTTACCCTAAGGAAGTAATATACAATGTGGTAGAGATGTGTGTGCCTGAAACTGTGTATCACAATCTTGTTTGGATTAGCCAACAACCGGAAACAACCCCATTTCCAATAATAGCATGTCAGATGAGTTGAATCTCTTCAGTCTTCCTGATGGACTACCAGAAGCAGATTCTCAGCCTTAGCTCCATCATCTGGATAATTGTTTGTCACAGAGGCTGTTCTGTGCCTCGCAGTATGTTTAACAGCCAGCAGCAGTGCCCCTCGCCTCGCCAGAATGTCTTCAGACATTGCCAACTATCTGCTGGGCAGGGATGAGGGGGGCAAAATTGCGTCTGGTTGAGAACCACTACAGTTCATTCAAGGAAATCAAGACTTCTTAATACCACAGGAAATGATGTTACTAATAGGCTGAGTTAAGAAAAAAGGTGTGAAATGTGTTTTCAACTGCATTCATAAAGATATTATAATATAGAAAAAAGTTTGGGAGGAAATAGGTACCAAGATACTAACAATGATCTCTGGGTGACAGAATTATGCAAGATTTTCCTTTACTTTTTTTTTTTTTTTTTTTTGCTTTTACACCATCCATCCATTCATTCATTCATTCATTCAACAGATATTTATTGAGTGCTTACTATATGCCAGGCATTGTTTTAGGCCCCAGGGAGAAGCTGTGTATAAGATGGACATTCTACAAAGGGAAAGACATTATTACACAGAGCTCCGCCCTCAGAGTTTATGTTCTGTGGAGGGACAGGTGTTAAACCCGTGATTTATAGAGAACAATCAGATCCTCAGCAGAATACTGAGAACCACAAACCGAGGGGAGGAGAGAGATCTGAGCCCAGCCCTGAGTCCTAACTCAATGAATAATTCTTTTTTATTTTAATTTTTATTAAATCATAAGTGTATACATTTATGGGGTACAATGTGATGATTGGATATACAATGGGAAATGCTTAAATCAAACTGATTAACACAACCATCACCTCACTTACTGATTCAATGACTAAGGAACCCTGGGAGTATTTTAAGCATGGGAGCTAAATGATTTCCATTTTAAAGTAATTATTTTGAAATATTTATTTTTGACAAAGATAACACATGTTTGTTATAAAAATTCAAATAGCACAAAGGAAAAAAATACAGGGCAACTATTAAAATCATGTGATAGAGTCACATAGATGGCCTCTGCAAACATTTTAATGAACGTATTTTCAAGCCTGCCTCTCTCTCTCTCTCTCTCTCTCTCTCTCTCTGTCCCTGTCTCTCTTTATAAATATAAAAAAGCATTTTATGCAAGTGGATTCAAACCATTCATGCTGATTTGTAACCTGCTTTTTTCCCTGCCCTTTGTAATTTTATGCTCATTGTAAACTTTCTGCAGTGGGCATATATTACTTTTATAATCCGGAACATTAAAAAAAGCAAAAGACCACAAAAAATAAAGTGAAACCCACAAATACAGGATGAGGGATGCTGAGCAATAAGGCTGTGAAGAAAGGCTTTGGGGTTTAGCTGACCACAAACTCAGCATGAGTTGATGGCATGGTGTGGTTTCTAATTTCAATTCAGTTCATGTTATCGGACAATTCCCCAGCTCCTAGTATGGGAAAAGTAAGGGCAATGTGAAAAGGCTTCTCTGGGCTCAGTTCAAAGTAACTCAATGTTTGCTCAATTCCCTTGCCTTAAAGCTTTTGAAGCAACTACCGTGTGTAAAACCAGGATGATAATACCCGGTAATGTTTTATGAGCACTTATTCTGTGCCAAGCAATGTTCTAAGAGCTTTATATATATTGAATTTTTAATGTCAACCCTGTGATAGTATTATTATTATTTTACAGATGAAGAGACTGAAGTTCAGAGAGGTTGAGTGACTCACCCAAGGTCACACAGCTTACAAAACCATCATGAGAAATGTCAAGAAGAGCAATCTATGGGTCTATCCTCAAGGAATTGACAGCCAAAGGGCAAATACAACCACCTCACATGAATTCACTTAACAAACACTCACTGTATACAGATCCTGTAAATACCGTCTCTCTGGACTACCCAGCAAATGCTCATTTATTCAGTCATCCAACATACTTTTACTGAGCACCAACTATATGCCAAGCATGGTGCCAGGCACTGGGGAAATGGTGGTAAACAAGACAAGGTCTCCACAGCTCGGCTTATGATCAAGTGGGTGACAGAAGCAAATGAGGACATGATGTGATTCCACGTAGCCAGAAGTCCCATGAAGACTAGTACAGCAGGGTGATCTACCAGGGTAGAATTTGGAAGTCTGAGCAGGCTGCTCAATGTAGAAAGCCATATAGAGAGACACACTCCCCAGGGGACGCAATGTCGAAGGCCTTTAGAGAGGCTGTCAGAGAAGGCCTTTCAGATAACCAAGCTTTGGAAAAGTGATCTGAACAAAGAGAGAGAGCAAGTCCTGGGAGCTTTGGGGACAAGATAGACATGAAGAGTGATAAGTGTGAAGGTCCTGAGGTGTGAACACACGTTGGAAGGCCAGGGAGCACGAAGGAGGTCAACAAGTCTCATCACAGAGCTGCAGGAGACGCTAGCGGAGAGGCAGGGAGGAGCAGGTGAGACAGAGCTACATGTGTGCTGGGAGGCATCTGAGAATCTTGAGCAGAAGAGCAGCAAGGTCTGACGTCCACTTTTGAAAGTGTGCTGGACTGAATGGCAGCAGGTAAGGAGGGAAGCAGGAGACCATCCGAGGCCAGTTCAGCAATAGGACCACGAGCTGGTGGGACAAGACCAGGGTGGCAATGGGCTGCCTGAGGACTCAGGACTCCTTGTCAAATTAGCACTGAGCCAACTTGTGGGTGGACTGGATGCGGAATGTGAGGGAAAGAGGCGGCAGGAAACTAACTCCAAGGGACCTGAGCAGCCTTGGGTGCAGAAGACTGAGCGGGGAGCAGGTGTCAGGCAGGCAGTCCGGTTTGAGATGTGGGGTACTTCTCCAGGTGGGAAGCTGACCGCAGAGTCCAGACCTGAAGGGAAAGGCCTGACGTGTGGAAGATGTTGGCGTATAGAGGGACACTGTCTACAGCCCCAGACTGGGTGAGACCACCCAGGGAAGGGGCACAGACGGGGCCCTGGAACACGTGTAGACAGAGACCTGGGATGCCCCACCGTTTACCTATTTGGAAGAAGAGACAGATTCCAGAAAGGAGCCTCAGAGGGAGAGGCCAGAGGAGGAGGAGGAAAACCAAGGGAATGGAGCGTCTCGGAAGCCAAGTGCTTAAGGCAGGAGGGAGAAATCAGCTCTGTCAACAGCTGCCCAGAGGGTGAGGGAGAGGAGGCCTGCAGGTCACGCACAGGGGAAGTGGGAGGCCGCTGCTCAGGAGGCATCTCCACGGCTCAGAGTTCCCAATTCCCAGCTCCATCCAGATTCCCCAACATCCCATATACCCCTCCTCTGCTCACCCCAGCACACACCCTCACCAGATCCACCAGGAAACGCCCTGGACACTTTGTGCTGTGATTCCCTGGAGGCCTTGCCCCGTGATATCTGCTCTCCACTCCCACCCAGCCTTGATGTGGAGGTGACAGCACTGGACGTGGAAGATCAGGAACCTGAGAGGAAACTGCACTGTAAGTCAATGACCATCACCACAAAGGAACTCCCTCCTCCCATGGCCTGCCCCCTCCTTCCCCCACTGCCCCGCCCCTGCCACGCCCCTGCCCGCCTAACTCGACCCTTCTCTTTTTTCGGGTCCCTTGTCTTGTCATTCAGTTTCTCCTGATCTGCCCAGCCCCCTCCCTCTCACCTCACCGGGCTGTCTCCCACCCTTTGCGAGGAGAAAGCAGGAAATAATAGCAGATGTTACAGCGGGTGATGCGGCTGGTGACGGGGGGCACAGGCATTTACCCCTTACTGAGCCTCAGGCCCAACCAGCTGCATCTTCTCATCTTCTGCCTGACAGCTACCAAGGAAGGTGCTCCCCAGGTGGGCATGGCTGCCTCTGACAATAATACGCATGCCTATTATTAATATTTATTAAGCACTGACTAGGTGTCCAGTTTGGGATAAGCCTCTTCCGCTCATTCTCTCCTTTCAGCCTAACATCAATCAATGGCAGGGAACAGATAAACCTCAATTCATCCATTTTGCAGGTGAGAAAAGGTTGCATTGTTAAGTAAAAGAATAAACTGTGGATGACAGTTTAAAAGTGGGTGGGGGTAGGGGAAACAGAGGCTCCAGAGAGACTCCAGAAGACTCCAGAAATGCCTGGTAAGGACTGTACCACCCTGAGTCCCTAGAGAAATATGGGTGGCCAGGCCAGAGTGTGTGTTGGGTGGGGGCAGGGAAACAGACAGCCCCATTTGAGTCCTGCCACTGGGGAAGGATCAGTGGATCTAGAGCTCACACCCTTGCTGTGTTTGCTGCCAGAGGGCGTTAAGGAGGTAGCCACGTGAGGTGCTGGTGACTGTGACAGCAAGTGTGTCCCAGCAGGACTGTAGTGGCCTTTGCATTTTTGTGGCATGAGGTGGAAATTGGAAATAATAAAGAAGCAGGGTGGAGAGACAGAAATAAGAAAGAAAGAAAGAAAGAGCAAGAAAATAATAAAATGTTACCATCCTGCAGGCGCCCGGCTGGGCGATGAAACCGCTAATGAGCCTGAGATTCCACAGAACCCAGCGTCTAATTCAAACCAGACAGATAACAGCCATGCCGTGCCCCTGCTGGAGCTCTGAGAACCCAAGCACCTTCAAAGTCAAGGCCAAGGGTGGGAATCTTGAAGCCCAGGGAATTGGAACATCAGCTGCCATCTGCCCATGTGTCCAGCCGCCTGGCCACAGACAGCCAGGGTGTAGGGGGACCCTGGAGCGTCACCAAAGGACAGCCTGCCTGTAACCCCACTGGCTCCCATTTTAGTCAGAATCGCATTTGCAACATTTTGTGATGGGTGGTGTAAACTTTTAAGGTGCTAAACTTTCAAGGAGCTTTCTCCCTTATTTTGCCCACTTTTGAGCATTGTAAAGATTTTCCTTCTAGCTTATTTTTTCCAAAAGCATATGCTCATTTGGATAATCAATCATAGTTGTATTTTTGATCATTATACCTTGAGTTTATTCCTTTACAAGTATTCTGACTTCTATTAGGTATCTAAGAGGCAGGATAGTGTAGGGATGCTGGGACCAGGTGATCTGGGTTTGAACCTCAGCTTCGCCAGTACTAGCTGTGTGATTTGGGGCAGAGAGCTAAGCTCTCTGTGCCTCTGCTTCCCATGGAGGTCATGACAGTTTCTACCTCCTGAGGTTGTTGACAGATGTCAGAATCAAATGAGATGATATGTGTCAAACACGTGGCACGGAGCAAGCAGTTGGTGAATTTAGTAGTTTTGTCTACATGGAAGCATTTTATTTATCTGTTTACATACGTATTAACTACGTGTTTCCTGGAGTCAGGTGCTGTGCTGAGAATGAGAGAGATGACAGTGAATTTGACACACAGGTCCCTGCCTTTCTATCCAGAGAGGGAGGCACACCAGCAAAGATGTGATTAGGACACAGTGTATGGAAGGTGAGGAGACCCAAGGCTAAGGGCAGACATGATAAGGGTACCCAGCCCAGTCATAATCAACCAAAGAAGGCTTTCTGGAAGAGGTGGCATCCCAGTTAAGGCTTGGAGAACAGGGAGGTGTTAGATAGCAGGAATGGGTGTTCCAGGTACAGGAAACAGCATTGCAAAGGCTCAGAAGCATAATAGGCCAGGAAGTTCTGAGAGCTGCATAGGATGTGATGCCGGAAAGCAGAGGGAGAGGGGGAAAGGCAGATGAGGCTGTGAGAGAGGCAGGGACGAGCCTCGGGGGCCTCCTCAGCCTCAAATGCTGGGCTAAGGAGCCTGGGCACTGGAAAGAGCCTGGGGTTTGACTCTAATCACTGAGTTTTATTCATAAACTGTGATATCTCACAGAGCTGTTAGGATGAAATGAATGCGCTTGGGACAGCATCTGCTTCATAGCAACAGCACCACACATGCTAGTTATAACAGTATTCTTCGTTTGTTTGTTTGTTTGTTTTTTGAGGCAGAGTCTCACTATGTCACCCTTAGTAGAGTGCTGTGCCGTCACAGCTCACAGCAACCTCAAACTCTTGGGCTTAAGCGATTCTCTTGTCTCAGCCTCCCAAGTAGCTGGGACTACAGGTGCCTGCCACACGCTCGGCTGTTTTTTGTTGCAGTTGTCATTGTTGTTAAGCTGGCCCAGGCTGGGTTCAAACCTGCCAGCCTTGGTGTATATGGCCAATGCCCTACCCACTGAGCTACAGGCACCGCCAACAGTAGATCTAGCAAAATTATCACAAGACGAAGCAAGAGCAGGTAAGCAAAGTTCCCAGCACAGAATAAAAGGGCATGGTTATTAAGACTTGTCTTTCTGGAATCAGACCACTTGGGTTCACATCCTGGACCCACCACCCAAGAGCAGGCAAGTTCTCTCACCTGAGCCTCAGTGTCCTGTCTGTAAAACAGGGCAGTTAACCCCAGGGAGGACCAGACTGCTTGAAAAGCACGTAACGGTTCCCAGAAGATAAGTGCTCAGTCAAATAAAAATGTTGACAATTATTAGAGCTTACTCAACACAACCAGCGTCTATGAGACCTCTACCTTTGCATTCTATTTAAAAAAAAAAAAAATTTTTTTTTTTTGAGACAGAGTCTCAAACTGTCACCCTGGGTAGAGTGCTGTGGCATCACAGCTCACAGCAACCTCCAACTCTTGGGCTTCAGCGATTCTCTTGCCTCAGCCTCCCAAGTAGCTGGGACTACAGGCGCCTACCACAATGCCCAACTATTTTTTGGTTGCAGTTGTCATTGTTGCTCAGCAGACCCGGGCCGGGTTCAAACCCACCCCCCTAGGTGTATGTGGCCAGCACCCTTGCCAACTGAGCTACAGGCGTTGCCCAATTTAAAAAAATGTTAAAGTTGGCAAGTGAAATTTTGTATCTATTTATGTTGCCCAGGTGAGTATTTCAATATCCATACATATCATGCAATGATTAAATCAAGCTAATTAACATATCTGTCACTTCACATACTTTTCATTTTCTCACCGTTAATGATAAGAACATTTAAAATCGTCCAGGACATGGTGGCTCACGCCTTGTAATCCCAGCACTCTGGAAGGCCGAGGCAGGTAGATTGCTTGAGCTCAGCAGTTCAAAACCAGCCTGAACAAAAGCAAGACCTCTACTAAAAATAGAAAAACGGAGGCAAGAGAAGCACTTGAGCCCAAGAGTTGGACGTTGCTGTGAGCTACGATGCCACGGCACTCTACCCGGGGTGACAGCTTTAGACTCTGTCTAAAAAAAAAAGAACATTTAACATATGCCCGTTTAGCAATTTTCAAGTGTGCAATACGTGGGCGACAGAGACCCCAGAACATATTCTTCTTATGTAGCTGAAACTTTACGCCCTTTAACCAACATTTCCCCGATTTCCTTTCCCCTGCTATAAACCATGCTACTCTCTGCTTCTATGAGTTTGACTTTTGTAGATTTCACATATAAATGAGATCACGTAATATTTGTCTTTCTGGGCCTGGTGTATTTCACTTAATATAGTATCCTCCAGGTTCACCCATGTTGTCACAAATGACTGGATTTTCTTCTTGTTAAGGCTGAACGGCATTCCATTGTGTGTGTATATATATATCTCACATTTTCTTTATCCATTCATCTGTTGGTGAACACTTAGGTTAATTCCATGTCCTGACTACTGTGACTGATGCTGCTATGAACAGATACCTCCCTGACATACTGTTTTCATTTCCTTTGGATATACAGAGGGTGCTGAAAGGAGAAAAACTGTATTAAATTTGTACTACTCAAATCACCTTTGACTTCAGCAATTACAAGAGGTGCTCAACTTGCATTCGCCTTTTGTTCTCGGTATATATTGAGGATTATAATTTTAACACAGATTTTTCCTTTCTTAAAATGTGTATACTTTTGTGGCACCCTCTGTATACTCCGAAGCAAAATTGCTGTTATCATATGGTAAGCCCATTTTTAATTGATTGCGGAATCTCCACACTGTTTCCCATAACAGGTGTGCTAATGCACACTCCCCTCAATACTGAACTAGGGTTCCCTTTTCTCCACATCCTCAGCAGCACTTGTTTTATTTTGTTCACATTCAATTTCAGCGCAATTTGAATGAAAAATTTATCAGCTGCCAGGCGGGTGTCTGTTTGCAGGACGGTGGAATCCGTAAAATTCAAATTCAACTGCCTTTTCCGATTGCGTGAGAATCACCCAACCCTCAAAGTCATCGTGGAGTTGGTCGGTAAACAGCGAGCCCTCTGCCGATGGCGGGTGCTCAGCATTCAGGATAAATGACCCGTGTGATCAGCAGCGCACACCTGTCCAGCACCATTGCCTCACACAGGGCTTACCTATCCGTCAGTCACACTTTCAGCACCCCCACTTTGCCCTAAGGAGATGGAGACTCCCCTTAAGAAGAGACTGACTGGCAGCCACCACTTGACCCCAGAGCCTGTCCCCAGGGGTGTTCTCACATTGGGCCACTTTTCTGAGCTGACTGCCAAAGCCTTGGACAGGAGTTGGCAGGGTCTTTTCCTTCCTCACCATCCTCCACCACCTCCCCCAGTGATCTTTTCTTCATTAGAAAGTTCCTGATTCTCTGGGCTTGGAAGAGCAGCAGTGTCTTCGCCACAATCTCCACAGAGCTTCCCTTTGGGAGTAGCCTGAGGACTGGGTCTCTCCACCTTCCTGTGATAACTGTCCATCATGGAGTTGGGTAAGAAATATCACCTACTAGCCAGCTATGGAGGCTCCTGTGTACTCAGAATCAACCAGAAAGAGTCCTCTCAGGCTGTGAGAGGGATGCTTCCATCCCAGGTGTGATGAGGGGAACGAAGGAAAAGCACTGGACGTGGGTCAGCCCATTACTTGCCCTGAGAGGTCACTGCTTCACCTGGAGGATCAGTTTTTCCATCTAGGAAATGGGGACAGTAATGCCTGCCCTGTCTGCCTCACAGGAGAGCTGGGAGGATCAGGTGAGATTATGCATCTTATTATAAAGCTCAGGGGACAATGCCTGGAAGGTCACCCAGCTGTTGCTGGAATTATACTTAACATAACTTTGTGCAGATGAAATCGCAAGAATTTCTTAAGCACCCGGGGCAACATTCCTCACATTTCCTAAACTACATTGATCTGATGCCCCATTTCCACTGCATTCTTTTGGTTGCAAGTGATAGACAAAGAGACTTGAATGGGAGATGGACAAACACAGAGGAAAAAATGTTGCCGAGAAAATGACCAGATGTGGGGGAGGGAGATGAAAGAACAGAGTATAAGGCTCAGCGCCTGTAGCTCAGCGGTTAGGGCGCTGGCCACATACACCGGGGCTGGTGGGTTCAAACCTGGCCCGGGCCTGCCAAACAACAATGACAACTACAACAAAAAAATAGCTGGGCATTGTGGCGGGCATCTGTAGTCCCAGCTACTTGGGAGGCTGAGGCAAGGGAATCCCTTAAGCCCAAGAGTTTGGGGTTGCTGTGAGCTGTGATGCCACAGCGCTCTACCCAGGGCCACATAGTGGGACTCTGTCTCAAAAAAAAAAAAAAAGAAAAAAAGAAAGAACAGAGTATGGTCGACAGAAAATTAGAGGGATTGAAAAAACAATGCATTGGAGAGCAAAGGATCCCAGGAGAGAAAGGAGAGCAGAGGGCCTGAGCAGGGGCAGAAGCTGGGGTAAGCCAAGGGAGACGGGTGAGGGCTCTAGAGAGCAGTGAACAGGGGCCCAAGCACTCAAGCTGAGAGTTGGATCGTGGGGGCTCTGAGACGTCTTCTTCAGTGATGGGGGAAGAGTCAGAGGGACAAGAGGCCACAGTGTCTGGCTACAGTGTATGGCTCTGGGTGGGGTTGAGGAGAGGGATGGTGGTCTCCAGGTCCCCAGAGAGACCCCAGAGAGAAGACCATTTATCTGGTCTCTGAAACCAGAGCCTCCTCTTCACCGCTGATGTCCAGCACAGAAAACCTGGTTCCCATTTACCATTCAGATATTGACCTTCGTCCATAGCCCAGTGATTTCTAGAAGGTCACAAGTAGGTGGAACCTCAAAGCCACCTTTTCTTTCTCTCTCTCTCTCATTGTCCATTATGAAAAAAGGAGTCAAAGCTCAGAGGGAGAGAGGCCACCCACGTTACTACTCGAGACAGTGGCTGCCCAGAGCTCAGCCTGAGCCACCAACCTCTGGAGGAGAAGGCAACAGAGGATGGCTGGGGGTCTGGGGAGAAGCAGAGGTTCTGGCCTCAGTACAAGGCAATGTGATCGTGTCCACGGATGTGTTTCCAGTACCTAGGAGAAGGCCTGGCACGTAGGAGGTAGTTAATAAATACTTGTATTTGTTAAAGGTTTCCCCAGACCCTGAGACAAAGGAAAGCCATCTGCTGACCCCTCTTTCCTTAATCAGGGTATACCACAGGCTGGCCCTTATGGCTCAGGGGAGAGCTGGGCTGAGGTCAATACCAGGGTGTGGCAGAGCTGGGAGCAGGATTTGGGGCCTGAGTTTTAGGTTGGTGAGTTTTAGGACTGGGCTATAGCTTTTGGGTTTGAGGTTAGGCCCGCAGTTGGCCGAGGTCAAGTTGACCTTGGGATAGAGGTAATATCTGGTTTGAACTATGGAAGGGTCTGGGGCTAGGGCAGCTGTGTTTAGAACTTGGGATAGTGACTGGATATAGCCGGGCTGAGGGCTGAAGGAGGGTTCGAGGTGGGTGCTGTTGTTTATCCAACCTGAATTGAAGCTGTTTGGGGAATGGCTTTGGGATTTGGGCTAGGGCTGTTTGGGGGGCTGTTGGAGGAATAGGGGCCGGGGTCCTCTTCCTTCTACCCCCCTAGCTTCATGCTCCTCTGGACAGAAATTCACCACCAAGCCTGTCAAGTGGATCCTTCCCAGAGTCCAAGGGAAACACCACACTCTTCTCTGGTGAGACTTGGTGACTCCCTAGGGGGTTAGACCAGGGCCCAACTCTGGCTTGGACAGGGCATCCTTACAGCTCTGCCAGACTCACCAAAAGTAACAGAGCCCTGCCACTTACTGACTTTCAACAAGTAGAATACATCAAGTATTTTTCTTGAAGACCATATAAGTGTTTATCAGTGTAGTGAGTTCATGGACCCCTGATTTATAAGAGGACCTGGGGTATGGGGATGGATGCCTCCCAGTGGTGGCCCAAGCCCTGAGCTCCCATGTTAATGGCTAGAGTCAGGTTCCTAACTCTTGGGGCTTGGTAAGGAGGTGCTGGTGGAGCCAAGAAGTTGATAGAACTTCTATCAACTGGGGAGAGGTCTTGGTCCCCACCTTTGCATAAGAGAGCAGGGATTTGGAGTCAGGTGAACCTTAGTTTTAATTTTAGCTCCAAAGCATGCAAACCAGTTACCTTATCTCCCTAAGCCTCAGATTTCATATGTCTAAAAGCAGGATAATTCCTCCCTAAGGGGGGGGGGATAATTCCTCCCTAATTCCTCCCAGTTGAGAGGATATGCCCAGCCCATGGTCTGACTTATAAAAAGCCCCCAGGAAAGGTTTTCTGGCCCTAATTCAGCTCTGGAGTCTGAGACCTGGATTTAAATCTTGGCTGTGCCACTCCTTATTAGGGGGGCCTTCAGCAAGTCATTTCACCTTTCTGAGCCTCAGTTTCCTCATCTGTAAAAAGGGCAGAATAAGAGTACATCCTATCTCACAGGAATGAGATTGATCATTCAATCTCACTGACTGTCTCCCATGAGCACACAAGGGAATTCAGTGGAAGGATATCAGGAACTCACAGAATGTACAGGAAACCACAAGACCAGGCCTAGAAAGTGGATAGAATGCAAGGAATGGTAGAGAAATAGATCAAGGAATAATGCCTCCATCAGGGCAGCAGAGTCTGGAGCGGGGGGAGCAGCCCAGGATGCAGGCTGCCACAGTCTCAGTGATGGCCAGGGCCCCAGAACTTCTTAAGCCTTTGCTCAATATTCAAGGCCCAGCCTCAGTTATATCCCTACTCCTAACCATTTTGTTTCTTTGGCTTCCAGATGGGGTTAGTATGACCTCCTACTAATCGATGTTCACTGGGGACTCCCTAGGAAAGATCAGGGTGCTCACAAGAAAGAAGTTTGGAGCTTTTGACAAGGTTCATGACATGGGTCTTTGAGAATGAAGTAAGATAGCACTCATGATTCCCTATACCTGCTCCCACAATGGCAGCCATTAGCTGCTGTGACAGCCTCTTCTAGCCCTGGCTCTGCCTGCAGAGACCCCAGCACTAAAGTTGGCAGATATGGACGTAGCTGGAGACTGGCTCAGGAAGCACCACCTCATGGCTGGGCAGCCTGACATGAAGAATGAGCACTTGGCCAGGAGTCTGACCCCACTTCTAATTCTACCCCCACCACCAACTAGCAATGCCATCCTGACGTGTCCTTCATCCTGTCTGAGCTCCTGGTTTCTCAGCTGGAGAACAGCATCAATGCTGCCTTCCGTGACTCTGTCACCAAAAGGCTGGGAAGAGCATATGGCAGTAACACATAGAAGCCTTATTTCTCAATTTCCAATGTGTTCTAATCACTTTAAAATCTTTTAAAAATAATTCACATTGTATAAAATCCACCCTGTTCAAGTATACAATCCAGTGGTTTTTGTTCACAACGTTGTGCAACCATCACTACTAATTCCAGCACATTTCATCATCCCCCAAAGAGTCCCTCTTCCCTTTGGTGATCATTCCTCATTCCTCCCTCCCTTCAGCCCCAGGAAACCACCAATCTCCTTTCTGTCTCTGTGGATTTCCTTGTCGTGGACATGGAATCAT
The DNA here is from genome assembly GCA_963574355.1 of Loris lydekkerianus. Lineage (NCBI taxonomy): Eukaryota > Metazoa > Chordata > Mammalia > Primates > Lorisidae > Loris > Loris lydekkerianus. The sequence continues at coordinate 67,459 of CAUYPK010042149.1, read as the reverse complement.
GCAGTATGTGGTCTTTTGAGATTGGCTTTTTTCACTTAGCACGGTGTTTGCAGGGTCCACCCATGTTGCTGCTTTATTCCTTTTCAGGGCTGTGTAATACGTTGCTGCAGGGATATGCCACAGTTTGCTTCCCCATTAATGTCGGATTATTTGTAGTTCACAGAGGGCAGGGCTGGGAGAGAAACCAACACAGAACCAGGAACAGATCAGTCTCTGGCTCCATTTACTTTTAAAGTGTCTGAAGGCATTCCAGAAAGTCTTTGGGATACCAAGGCAGGTAGATAGCTTGTCGCTCACAAGATGAGCAAGAGCAAGATCTCATCTCTAAAAAATATCTGGGAGTAGAGGTGGTCACCTGTAGTCCCAGCTACTCGGGAGCCTGAGGCAAGAGGTTCACCTGAGCCCAAGAGTTTGAGGTTACTATGAGCTGTGATTCCATGACACTCTACCCAGGGTGACAAAGTGAGACTCTGTCTCAAAAAAAAAAAAGAAAAGAAAAGAAAAGAGGCTTACTTCATGCATGGGAGAAAGATGAGCTTCTTACCTAGAGAGAAATCCTAGAACAAAACATCCTCAAGGCAAACGGCCCATGTTTTAAATACTAACTCCTAAACAGAAGCAGAAAGAATGAAATCTTAAATCTATGGAATGTCAAATCAAACAATATGGCTAATAGTTGTGAGGGCATGGAGGAATGAATGAATGGCATAAACAAATGAACAAACTATTTTCCATCCCATTTGTGAATTAAGAAAGTGACACCCATCTTACAAAGGAGGAAAGTGACACCTAAAGTCACCCAGCAGACCAGGGCAGAGTGCAGCCTGTCCGTAGAATCCAGGCCAACCGGAAGCCCAACATTCTTTTCCCCACACCAGGTAGTTTCCTGGTTCCTGCTCTGAGCAGGAACATCTCACATAAACCCGACCAGTCATTTCTAGGGCTTGGATTTTGTGTTCTCCTACCTAGGACAAGGAGGTCACTGAACTGACCACAGGTCTGTTTGGTGTTTGTTTGAGAGTGGGGTGTGTGGGTGCATGTAAGAGAGAGAGAGAGGGCAGACACGTACTTAAGAATGGAAAGGCAAATAAGTCTTGTCAGCAGCCTCCACCTTGCCACTGTGCAGCTGTAGCATGTCAGGTGTATGGGGCACCCAAGATAAGCTGGGTTTTGACACACTGCAGATGCCTTCCTACCTCCCAGGGAGGCTGTGATGGCCCCATGTGACAGAGACAATGACAGTCAACATCTGGGCTGCAGCTTATGGGAGGTAATAACTCACTGCCTAACACGTGGTAAGTGCCCAGTGACTGGAGGCTGCTTACATTAATTAATAACAAACCCTGTAGCCCAGGCTTTTTTGCCAGGCTCTTACTTTGCAGCAGACTGCACTGGAAATCAAGAGGTCTGGTTCTAGTCCTAGATCTGCCATGCACTCCCCATGTGACCTTGCATGTCTAACCTCCCTAGGCCCCAGGCTCCCCATCTATAGCATGGGGATATCATACCCTCCTGACAGGGCTGCCGGGAAGACAGCAAAAGGAATGGGGACTAGACAAGGGGCCAACTCTAGCTCCCCGCTTTGTAAATAAAGATTTATTGGAACACAGCCGCACTCATTCATGGGCATATTGTCTGGGGCTGCTTTCAGGGTACAATGGCAGAGCCTAATAGTCATGATAGAGACTACAAGAACCTGCAACATCTTAAATGTTTACTATCTAGCCCTTTGCAGAAAAATCTGGCTGACTTCTGCTACTGAGCGGTTATTTCCAGTCTTAGCAGCCTGTCTCTGTCTTCTTCCCTGGGAGCCACTCTCAGACCCTCCCCAAAGGTTCTGATTCAGTAGGTTGGGGGAAAGGCCTAGGTATGTACCTTTTGGCAAGGGTTTCTGGTGATTCTGATGAGGGAAGGTGCCTAGACCAAACTTCAAAACACACCAGGGTAGTAGAATCATACAGAACCTGAGATCAAATCCCTGCATCACCACTTCCCAGCTGTGTGACTATGGGCAAGTTGCTTAACCTCTCTGAGCCTCAGTGTGCTCCTCTACAAAATGGAGACAACAAGGTCTAGCCGTTAAATCTGCTAGGAAGATTGGATGAGGCAATCTCTGTAAAGTGCTCAGTCAGGCCTAGCATAGGATGGTAGTTGGCACAGATGCTCAGTAATTGACAGTTTTTTTCCTTCCTGCATCCCTGAACATTCTCCTTCAGTCCCTGGACACTCTGTGTCTCCCTAGTTCTTCCAGAGCCCTCCTAGCTTTCCCCCATCCACCTTACTGAAGCCCCTCTGGAGGACCCTGCTCCATCTTTGCTGGGGATCCTGCTGCCCCCTGCAGGAAGAGGCAAGTTTTTTGGGAGGCAGCATCAGAGCTGGTCTGACAGAGCCTGGGGTCCTCAGCCCATCTTTGACACTAAACTATCACCAGCTCTGTGTTTGCACATTCACTCTCATAATATTTGCTTTCCGTGGCCATTATTTGCCCAGGCGCTGACATCAGCTGAAGACAATCAACTCCCCACTAGCTCCTTCAAAGAGCAAGGTCAGCAGCTCCTTGCCCTTCCTCTGTCCCAGCACCTCCCTGTCCCCTCCACTGTCTCGCGCCCTCACTCCTTGCCTGAGTTTTCTAAACTAGCCACACTCCAGGTGGCAGATGACTTAGCGAAACGTGTTGGCATGAGACCAGGGGAAAGGAGCGTTCTGGTCCCAGCCAGTGGCAAACCGGCCAGGCGACCTTGGCAGATCTGGTCCTCTCCCTGGGCCTCAGTTGCCTCATCTCTGCCCTGAGACATTTACCTGATTTGAAGGCTCCTCCCAGCGCCACAATTCTGTGACTCTAGGACTGCAGTAAGTCCCTCAGGCTGGGAGATTGCAGAGTTCACCTGCTGTCGCCTTCCATCCCCACCCTCCACCCTTCTCAAGCTTGCAGAGGGTAGAAAGAAAGAAAACAGAAATTGTGAAAACTGAGCCATTGTTCTCCTTACCCACACCCACCCCAGGCACAATCTCTCTCTCATCAAGACAGAAAATTAAAACTGAGGAAACCTCCAAGCCTGGAATTGGACCACCTCTCAGAGGCATGTCCCTCCACCTCAGCAGACACCCAGCACGTGACCAGCCCAGGGAACCTGTGAAGGGACCACACGTGAAACTTCTTCCTCCCACCTGCCACTTACTCATACAAGAACTTGGTCAAACTGCAGGTGTATCCCAGGGCCAGCTCTGCTTCCCAGGGAGGAGGAAGAGTCTTGCACAAGTCCAAGGGAAGGGAAAATTGTGAGATCAATTTGCAACGGGGACCCCATTGAGCTGTGCACCCATTTCAAATGCAAATGGTTCATAGGAAAGTGGTTGGGCAGGGAGGGCACACCTCCAAAGGACTAAGTAGGGACACTCATCTGAACCCCTAGCCCAAGTGACTTAAGTGGGTTATTCCAAACCCCTTACTGACTTGGTGCAAGACAGTGCGGGGTAGTTTAGTGGTTTAAGGCAAGTCTGTGTGGAGCCAGACAGACCTGGGTTTGAATTCTAGTAAGACCACCTAGTGTCAGGGAGACCCAGAGTGAGCCATGTCCCTCTGAGCCTGGGTTTTCCCACCTGGGTGGAGCCACTGTGAGAATGTGAGGAGTAGCCTAGCACCAAAACCAGCTCCAAGGTCGAAAGAGGCAAATGTTATTCTCCTCCCTTGAAAAGAATTATTATCATAGATGATTCTTTAAGAGTAATAATAACCTCTGAGACTACAAACACTTCCACAGGAGCGTTTCTCGTGGATAGAACTTTTCACAATAGTCACACACAATAGCGATCACTGCCCACGTTTTACAGATGTGAAACTGAGGTTCAAAGAGGTGAAGCAATTTGTTCAGAGCTCACCGTGCATCAGAGCCCTGAAGCCTAGGCCTTGCACTCTCAGACAGCGTTCTGGCACGTCCTTCCTTGGGATCAGATCCTACTGTCCCCATATGGAGTCCAGCTGTGTCCAGAGGCCTCCCAGGTCCTGGTCCCAGGCCTCACAATTTCTTCCCAGCCTCAAGAGGATGTTTGGGCCATGGGAGGTGAACCCAGCCAGAACTGTGAGGTGCTAGCGCCCTCCAGTGGCTTCTGTGCAGTAGGGAGGGATGCCAAATTGGGAGAAAACTTCACTGTCACCCAGAGGAAAGGAATGTGGCCCAGGTGCCCTTGGTGGGTCAATTGAGTGCCAGGGTCAGTGGCTCCTTGACACCTCAAACATTGCCTCTGTCCCAGCACTCAGAATTATATCACTGCAACCTTCAAAGAAATGTAATTGCCATCTAAATGAATGTTTTCTTTGTGTAGAGATTATTGAACCCACAGTGAGGACAGATCATCCAAGTCACATGAAGAGTCAGAGCAGAATGGATTCAGGGCTCAGCTAGTCTGCTTTCCATTTCAGACCCACCTAGAAGGCCAAGTCCAGGAGGAAGCCCAGGGTGGCTAGATCCACCAGCCCTGCACCTGCCCTACTTTCTCCTTTGCTCTCAGTGCAACCAGGCACACAGGCTGAGGAGGAAGAGCAACAGTAATGAGCACTCACACTCTTGATGGCTGTGTGATCTCATGCAGGTCACTCAACCTTTCTGTGCCCCAGTTCCCTCTTCTGTGAAATGAGGAAAATATTACTTCCTGTGTCACAAGGTTGCTGTGAGGACTAAATAAGGTATAAAGTAAGAAAGGCCTAGTAGATAGTAAGCAGCCCCCAAACATAGTAACTTCTGCTACAGTTTTTACACATATTATCATTCACCCGTGGCTCTGATTCACTGGCTCACTTCTGAAAGGCCACGAGCTTTCCATGCATTTCTCTTCCTCCCCCTAACTCACTCCATTTCTTCTCACCAAACCCCAAAGGGGCAGATTAATCCCCAGCACCTGCACCTCTCATGTGCGTCCCATGTGAGGCTCTGCAGGAGGAGGTGGCCTGGTTAGCAGCTGGAAATTGGGTGCCATGGACACTGCCCCTTTGCTGGTCAGCAGGCCACTCTGGCTGGGGAGAGCTTGGGGAAGGGCTGAAACCTCAGAGGGTCTTCCTGGAGCCAAAAGTAGACCAAGTTGAGAGGCACGGTCAGTACCTTCCGGGGCTTCTAGAATGATTTCAAGGGCCCCGTTCTAACAGTGGGACATCTCCAGGTTCAAGTTTCACAATGGGACTCTTATGAATCTCTCTGCAGTTTTTCCTTCCAGACCAGGTTTGGAGCCAGACTGATGTGTGTTCAAATGCTGGCTCTGCCACTCATGAGTTATGTGCTCTTGGGAAAAGACTTAATGTCTCTGAACCTCAGTTTCTTCATCTGTAAAGTGGGGGTGATGATAGGATTGTACGGAACTGTTGGGTTTGGAATAAAGCATCCAGCCCACCAATTGGCATGTGATGCTTTTCCTTGCTTATTGAAAATAAAAATAAATGTATTATCTTTCCCTTTCAAATCCTGAATCCTCTTGGATTTCCTGTCCTGGGCCTACCATCCAGCCAGGGGAGGTCCACGTTCTCCCACCTTCTAGCAACTTGGTGAGCGAGGAGGTTGACCCATCACCACTGCCTCACCCACTGTTCTTCCCCAACCCTCTGGCCATTGCCCTCGTTGCAGGACAAGGTTATAGAAAATTCCCCTCAATGTTTACCACCTACCACCCTCCACACACCTGCCATGGTAGTTACATCACCCCTCTCCACACCTCACTCTGAAACACACACTCCCCTATAGCGTGGAGGCCAAACTGCTCAGCAGAACCAGGACACTGAGGTCCCTGTGATCTGGGCCCTTCACCCTCCCCCCCAGCACCATTTGCTCCCACCCTCCCTCACTTACACCAGCCATCCCAAAGCACTCAGAGTCCCCTGAAGACAAGGCTCTCTGCCTCTGAGCCTCTGCACATAGACCCGACCACCCTCTGATACCTCCTCTGCAAGGCCCCCATGGCTGCCCTCACCTCCCCAACTTTTCCAACGTGGAGCCAAGTACCCACTTCTTCAGGCCCCACCAGACTCTCCTCAACAGCCCTCCCACCTCCTTGGCCTGCTTACCCGACAGTCCATGCAGGAGGCAGGGCAGAACATTGATGGAAACAAGGCCTCTGGCATTCTGTCTCCTGGGTCTTTATGAGAATTTATCAAGAGGATATGTATAAAATCCTAGCACACTGTCTGCTGCATAGTAGATGCTCAATAAACTGAAGTGATGCTTTTTATTACGAGTCCCCCAAGAGACTACAAATTCCCAGAGCAGGAATCATGTCTTATTTATCTTTGTGTCCCCAGCATAGCCTGGGATGTGGCCCATTGTGGTAGTTTAATAGATGCTTTTGAATAAATGGATAAATGAATGGATGGATGGGTGGGCAGGTGATGTGGCTGAAAGAGAAGGAAGGAACACGTGAGAGCTGCTATTTATCTGATAATTAGCCAGACAGAAACCTGCAGAGCACTTTACACAGCCACTTCATCCAACCCCAACCACAGAGATAGATTCTGTTTCTGTCCCTATGACATTGTGGAGAAAACTGGCTCAGGAAGGTGAAGACACTGCCAGAGTCCTGTAGTAATGACATTGGTGACAGAGCTGGTATCCAAAGTCACTTCTATCTGGCTTCAAGCCCATGCCATTTCTACGTCTCCACATAGCTTCTGGGAAAGGAGCCATTAGAAGAACAGCAGGCATCTGAAGGAACTAAGTAGAATTTACAAAGTTTGCTGATGTTGCCAGGTGCTTCACACTTCTTTAATCCTGATAGAGGCTACTATCTATCACCCCCATAAAAGAGAGGAGAAAACTGAGGCCTAGGGAGTTTGGGGAAGGGCAGGCAGATCCAGGGTCCTTTACTGCTGTGTCAGCCACTCTGCCTCCCAGATGCTGCCTGGAGGGCAACAAGCAGGGGGTCAGGGAGGTATGAACATCTCCAAGTGCTGGGGTCTTAGGTACCTAGGAAATGTCACTGTTATTACTGTTACTGATACTAAACTGTATTATTATGGGCGTGATGTAATAAGTGTATAGAATTACATTCAGGCACTTGACAGTTTTCAGAGCACTTTTGCAGGCATGGCTAACTTTTCCTCACAAAAGTCCTGGGAGATGTGTAAGGCAGGGATTATGTCCAATCTAAGGAAGCAACCCGCTTCAGACAAGTTCCACGAATCCCCCCCAGGCCATATAGTTGGTAAATGTTTCTGGTTCCCCGTCCAGTGCCGTTGCCCCTCTGGGAACCTCTGCGGCATATTCCGGGCGTTGTTCAGTAAGTTGATATGACAGCATCGATGGAGAGGTAGAGGTGACAGAGATGGGTGGGAAAAGGGGCAGCTTTTTCCTGAGGAAATGGGAAAGGAAGCCCTGTCTGGATCAGGAGCAGGATGGGCAGTCTCTAACGGAGCCTGGGGTCCAGCTGCCAATCCTGATGCTGGCACAAGGTGGCGCCCTTGGATGGAGAACTGACTGCAGTGAGCCTGGGCAGGATGGGCACTGACGGTGAGGTCTGCAGTGGGGGCTGGCCCCTGTCCAGGAGGGACACCTCCACACATTGTAATGTGTTTCAGAAAGGCTGAAGGAGTTTCAAGACTCCTTTACTGAAATCCCAGGTCCACCCACTCAAATCCACAGACCATGCAGTCTCAGGATGAATGCATGTTTTAACCACAACCCGGACCTCCTAAGTGGGTCCGGTGGAACACGAGGTGTTGGGATTCAGCAGAGATCCTTCTAAAGTGTATAGGTCACTTTGGGCAGGACAGGCACCATGCTAGGTGCTTCCTCTGCAGGCTGTCAGGTAGAATACAGGACACCCAGGTAAATTGGAATTCCAGATCAACAAAGAATAATTCACCAGCATAATTATGTCCCCAATATTGCACAGGACATACTTACCCTAAAAAAAATTATTTGTCATTGATCTGGATTTCAAGTTAAACTGAGAATCCTATATTTCTATTTGCTAAGTCTGGCAAAACCAGCTATATTATTTCATCCTTATAGCAGCTGAGGAGGAAGATACCATCTCCACTTTACAGGCATCATAACAGAAGCTCCAGGAGAAGAAACTCACCCACATTGACCACAGGTGAGCAGTGGGGCTGTGGTTCCAGTTCAGCTCCCAAGCCTGCACCCTCACCAGTTTCCTCTCTAAGCGGCATGGAAGGCAGAGAACAAAAGCCAAATGCCTCTCGAGGAGGTGGTCAGTTAAAAGTTGGCCCTGAGGACCAGGTGCAGTGGCTCATGCCTGTAATCCTAGCACTTGGGAGGCTGAAGTGGGTGGATTATTTGAGCTCAGAAGTTAGATACCAGCCTGAGCAAGAGTGAAACCCTGTCTCTACTAAAAATAGAAAAACTAGTCTAAGCAAGAGAAAGACCCTGTCTCTACTTAAAATAGAAAAATTAGCCAGGTGGTGGCATGTGCCTATAGTCCCAGCTACTTGGGAGGCTGAGGCAGGCAGATTGCTTGAACCCAGGAGTTTGAGAGGTTGCAGTGAACTATGGTTATGCCACTACACTCTAGCCAGGTAACAGAGTAAGACCCTCGCTCAAAAAAAAAAAAAAAAAGAAAAGAAAAAGAAAAAGAAAGAAACAATTTTAAAAATAGCAGTGACAGGCTCAGTGGCTTACACCTATAATCCCAACACCTGGGAGGCCAAGGCAGATGGATTTCCTGAGCTCAGAGGTTCAAGACCAGCCTGAGCCAGAGCGAGACCCCTGTCTCTAATAAAAAACAGTAGCCAGGCATTCTGGTGAGCACCTGTAGTCCCAGCTACAGGGAGGCTGAGGCAAGAGGATCACTTGAACCCAAGAATTTGAGGCTGCTGTGAGCTAAGACACCACGGCACTCTACCAAGAGTGGCTAAGTGAGACTCAGTCTCCAAAAAAAAAAAAAAAAAAAAAGGTAGTGAGGACATCCAGTGTAAATCTCCCAGTGTGAGAATAAAAGGAGTTCTATTATAAAGCAGGGATGGGTCTCATAAGTCATCCGGCTAAGAGGCAGCTCTGCTTTGGGGCTATGGGTGGATTCTAGAAACAGATTGTTAGGTAAAAGCTCCAGCTCCATTCATTACTAACTGCAGGATCTTGGGCAAGTTACTCAACTTTTCTGTGCTTCATTTTCCCCATTAATAATATGGGCATAATAATACTACCCATGCATAGGGTTGTTGTGAGATTTGATGAGGTGATATATGTAGAGCACTTAGAACAGTGCCTGGCCCTTGTGAGCCTCCAAAATTAAAAATCTTAGCTCTCTGGATATAGTCCAACCACTCCCCTCCATGAAAGTGAACGCTGAAGCCCAGAAGCCTGGCTTAGGGCTGCAAAGCAAGCAGGTGGCTGGCTGAAATCTGCAGTGCCCATCTCCAGAGAAGAAGAGAGAGAAGTCAGCACGAGACGGCATTGCACGTCCTGATCAGTCCCCCATTTATTGGTGTAAAGGAATCCTACCACTTCTGAGGTCATTTACAGAATTTAAAACTTCCCAGTTCTCTTTCATTATCAGTATGGTAATGTAAATTTATTTCATTCCCTCCACATTTAATAAAGGCCTGCCAAACACTGTGTTAGGCACGCAGGATAAAAAGAAGATTGACGCGCAGTTGCTGCCTCAGCCCCGTCTAAGGAGGGAGGAAGCAAATAGACATGAAAGGGCCCCAGTGTGATGAGCATGGGGGTGGGGGCCCCGAGGGAAGCAGAGGACGGACACCTGGCAGGCAGGTGGGAATGACAGACGGGTGTCACTAGAAGCCGTGATCATTGATTTGAGTCCCTCAGGACAGAGAGGGTTGGCCAGGGGAAGCAGGAACAGTAGGAGCAGAAGCCTAGAGGCCGGACAAGAAAGGTCAAAGCCCCCCTGCTGGACCCACAACAGGGATGTGGGGTTCTAGCTGGATTAATCAAATGCTCCCCAAGATGTCCCTGACCCGTGCAGGGGAGCAAGCCCTCTCCAGTAGGATAGCTGCCTCTATGATTAAGAAACAGTTGCACCAAAGAAGTTCTTGTGCTGTAAAGAAACCACTGCTCACCCAAGCAGCCAGGCAGGACCCAAGTCTGTCTCTCTCACGGAGAGACTGTGTCTTGGAGACTGGCTTGGGTCTGGGCTGCGTGCTCCTATGTATCTGAATTCACCCACCACTGGGGAACCAACCCTGAAATGGATTCCTGGTGTCTTTCTGCATCCCGAGAGTCACCAGAATAAAAGCCGAGGTGCTGGCTGAAGGTAGATCTTTGGCAAATTGCCACCTGTTTCACCTTGGAGTGCTCATTGCAGAAGGATTCTAATTGCTACCGGACCAGAGAGGCAGGCAGCCCTTTGAAGTCGGCAGGGCTACAGCCCTGGGGTTGGACAGTTTCCTCCAACACACTTTGTGCTGGGATTTTCCTCTGAAGGTCATTACCACCAAGGTCATTGGCAATACTGCATCTCTGAGAGGCCAAGAGATTTGCTGGTTATTGGATGATATTTCTTCCAGGATCCTAAGGGAGCCTCAATTGTGCAAATGCCAGGAAGTCTGAAATGCCTGCATAGCTGAAACCACTGATATAATCTAAGCCCAATGGAGCTCTGGCCCCCGGAAGGTGCTCTCCCTCCCTTCGATTGGAAGTCATTCTCCCCCACTCTCTGCTTCCCAGGAAAAGATGAAGGTGGATTTGAAAGGGGTATGGATCTTTAGTCAGTGTCTTCTGGATTCTCCTAACATCATTCTTATGGGCTTGAGGTTTCATCTCTGGCTATGAGCAGGTTACCACGAGTAGGTTACCATCAATGGCACCACCAGCACCAAGTCCAGGTCAAAATTGTAGACTGTTTCTGACTCTTGCCTGTCCCTCTGTGCCACTGTCATGAAGTCCTGGAACTATTGCCCTCCTGAGTCTCTCTCAACCACTTATTCACCTTGAACAATTTTCTTAACCTCTCTAAATTTTCATTTCTTTATCTCTAAAATGAAGTTAAAAATACTAAGGCGTGTCTCAAAAGTCCTTTCTTGAAAGGGCAGTCCTGACTGTGTCATGGAAAAGGTGATTATATATAGACATGTTTGGCATCACACTCAAATATGTTCTAAAGCCCTCATGACTGTGCATTTCTTCTGGATAAAAGCCTTTGGCGAGAAAACAGTCACTAAATAAATCTGTAAAGTTGAAGGCCAAGGTGTGCTTGGTGCTCAGAGCCTTAGAGTGCCTGGGGAGCAGGTGGGGTGGGGTGGAGGTTTTTTGCAGGAGCTGTGCACCTGTTCTTCATAGTTACACCCTATATGCCTCTCTAGAAGTCTCCATTTGATTTTGACAAACCATGAGCTCAATTTTATGGAATAATCCTGCTGTTTTATTTACTGCCAATAAACTGCATGCTTATGGGGGAAAAATCTTGAGACACTAGAATAATATCAATGTTATAGGATTGTTGTGAGGTTTGGAAAAGATAATGGATATAATGAGATTGCCTCTGTGCTTGCTTGGCACAGAGTAAACTTATTAATAAGGGTATGCCAATTTTAGCAATGTGAGATCAGTCTCGTTGGTGACAGCAAAGAAAAATTAGGAGGCATGGTCTGTCTCATCTGCCTCAGAATCCCTCAGCACCCACCACAATGCTGGCACATGAACTCAAGAAATGTCAGATAAATAAAAACAATAGAGCCTCCATAGTTGACCACCTCCCTTCATTGACCACCTCTTAAGTTGACCTAATTTTCATAGACCGGACATGATCAGTACAGTAAGCCCAGTCCCTTCTGCTGACCACCTCCGTATGTTGAGCAGTTTGTTACAGTCCCCCAGGTGGTCAACTTACAGAGGTGCTACTGTATGTAGATATGGTGAAAAGATTAACAGCAAACAGGGGAAATGCTTATTGGGTTAATGGTAAGAAATACACTGACATTATCAGGTGTAAAATGGAAAGGTTTTCACAAAACTCTTCAGAACACGCATCATTCATGCAGACAATACCTATTTAGTGAGTACTTACTCTGTCCCAGGCCCTGTTCCCAATGTGGGAATAGGACAGCGAACAAAGTAGACCAGGTCTGGTCTCATGCCGCTGACATTCCAGTGGGGGAGACAGATAATAAACAAACAAATATATGACATAATATCAGAAGTGAAACCAGTATCAGACGCTAAGGCAGGGTGGACGGGTGAGGAAGTCACGGAGATGCTATTATAAATAGAGAAAAGCCTCTGAAAAAGATGACATTTGAGCAGAGACATGAAGGAAGCCATGTGGATATCTGAGGGAAGAGAGTTCCACACTTGGAAACAGTTGGAAAGAGAACCAGGGCATTTCATCCAGGGCCTGGGCCTCATTTTCAATCGACTGAAACAAAATGCTCTTTGTAGCACGGCACCTGAAAGTGGAGCAGAAATACACTCAACATCAAAGGCAAACCTTTAGTTAATCTGTTTTTGTTGTTATTGAAATCTTAAGTACCTCCTTTATCACAGATGGCTCAAAACCTGCAGAGAAAGAAGATGCTTCCGAAATACAATTCCAAATGGAAAAAAAGAACACCCAGCAATGATAATGGCCTCACAAGAAATAACTTGAAATTGTGAGTGTGCTGCTTGATGAGATTAAGCAGTTGGAGGCAAATGATGCAAACCCCAAAGAGCAGAATATTCATAGAAATTGCTACTCAAATCCCATGTTACAGCGGTTCTCAACCTGTGGGTTGCAACCCACAGGAACTTTATTAAAGGGCTGCGGCATTAGGAAGGTTGAGAACCACTGGGTAGCGCATCAGACTCAGTGATATTGTGTTCGGGGAATAGTCATCCATTCATTTAAGAACAATTATTGAGCACCCAATTATTCATAAAACTGGGTATCTGTGACTTGAAAGATATATGTGGAGCCTAGATCTACCCTTAAGAAGCTTCCATCTGCCCCATGGTTTATTGTTTGTTTTATTTTTAATTCAACTTTTTTCTGTTCCTCTTCCATCTCCAGCCCTATTCCACTTGCCTCATAGAACCGTTCTCAGGTTCTCTGTCCGTTTTATTTACACTTATAAACTCATTTGCATGTTAAATGCATGCACGTGCATTTACATACACAACATATGATACTGTTATTACAATGACAATCTTTGTCAGGACTTTGTCCTTTCAAATTTTTTTCTTCTTCCAGAACCAACTTTTGGCATGTTAAGGTGAAAACCTTTTCATTTTACACCTGATAATGTCAGTATATTTCTTATGATTAACCCAATAAGAATTTCCCCCATTTGCTGGTAATGATACGGTGATGCATTACTTATTCTGCTACTTTGACATCAATGTCAACAGGTAGGTGAGGTAAATGACTGCAAACCTAGTGAATTTTTTTGACTCATGTATTCCATCATTTATGCACATTATAGTTTATTTCATAATTATTGGACAGCTATATTACTCCCAACACTATCATTATACATATACGATGCTATAATAAGCGGCCCTGAACATCTCTTTGTGTACTTAAGGAAGAATTTCTCTGTGGTTCGTACACAAGGCTGGGTTTGTGGTATATGAGACACAGATTTCCAAATTGCTCTTCAAAGTGGCTGCCCCATTGTCATACCCCCCAGCATTGTATAAGGGTTCTACTTTCCCCACATCCTTAACAGTTTGGTATTATCCCATATTTTATCATTGGGCACAGAATAGTATCCATGTCTCACTCTATTTCACATTTCCCTGATTATTAATAAGCTTAAACATCTCTTTGTTTATTGGCCATTCTGGTCTCTTCTTCTATGCTTGCATATATTATTTCCATATTTTTATGTAAAATGTTCCCCCTTCTTGTTTCTTGTCTTCTGATTTGCTGTGTATTTGAGACATTAATGTCCGTCATATACAATATGTCCAAAATATATTCTCCTGGTTTAATTGCCAGTTAACTTTGTCTATGGTGCTTCTTTCTGTACAGCTATTAACTGTCCCCAACAACTGTGCACAACTGTGCTCCCTTTCTTTCTTAAACAAATGCACAAACTCTAACTTTTAACTAGACACAAAGCTTCGGGGCAAAAAAAAAAGACTACATTTCCCAGAATACCTTGCAGGTGTAGCCATAAGAAATGAAAGAAAGTAATGGGGACTTTGCAGGCAATATTGTTTGGGTTTTTTTTTTCCTTTTTTAATTTTCATGCAGGCAATATTCATGGAGAGAAAGGCCCCCTTCTTCTTTCCTCTTTCCTCCTTCCCACTGTTGTATCAAGTGGTAGGAGCCAAGTGCTGAGGATGCTGAAACATCCCCCATGGAAGGACTGGGTCCCTCGCCAATCCTGGATTGCTTGCTCTCCTAGGTAAGTCTAGATCTAACTGTACAAGCAAAAGTCTTTCATTTTGACACAGTCAAATCCATCCATTTTCTTTGAAAAATTCTGACTGACCCCAAAAGCACAGCAACGTTTGCCTGCCTTTTTTTTTTCCTAATAGTTTTATAGCTTTGTTTTTTCACATTAGGTCCTTCATCCATTCACCTAAAGGTATTTTGACCTTTTTTAAAGCAGTAGTCTCCCTTTATCCTCACTTTCAGTTACCCACAGTCAGCCACAGCAAGAAAATATTAAATGGAAAATCTCCAGAAATAAGCAATTCATGAGTTTTAAATTGTGTGTGTCATTCTGAGTAACGTGATGAAATCTTGAGCCATCCTGCCCAGGATGTGATCCGCCCTTTGTCCAGTACTCACACTGTTCATGACACCACCCATGAGTCACTTAATAGCCATCTAGGTTAACAGATTGACAGTTGCCATATTGCAAAACTTGTGTTTAAGTAACACTATTTTACCTTATCATGGCCCCAAAGCACAAGAGTAATGATGTAGCAATTTGGATATGCCAAAGGGAAGCCTTCAAGGGCTTTAAATGAAAGGTGAAAGTTCTTGACCCAATTAGGAAAGGAAAAAAAAAAATTGTATCCCGAGGTTGCTAAGCTCTACATTAAGAACAATCTTCTATCTGTGACACCAGGAAGGAGGAAAAAGAAATTTGTGCTAGTTTTGCTGTTACATAATTTGTTCTTTTCCTCCTTAAATTGTGATGCCATTTTTATTGTATACCAGATCTCCAGCACAGCAAAGGTATAAGAAAGTATTCTTGTCTGGTTTCCATATTAATGGTCAATCTACATTTTTCCCTTAATGATGTCTGCTGTAGGTATTTGATAGACAACTTTTTATCAGATCAAGAAAGCTACTTTAATTCCAAATAGGTGTTTTCCTGTAGCTGTTGAAATATTGAAGTATTTTTTTCCCTTTAACCTGAAGTACCTCACAGTAGAGTTATCTGATTCTAAATCATCTGTACATTCCTAAAATAAGCCCTACTCCAGTTTTTCAATTGGGAATTTTATATCTGTAATTTTAAGTAAAACTGGACTATAATGATCTTTTCTCATTCTGTCCTGGCTATAATATCAAGGCACAACGAGATTCATAAATTGGTTAAGCAACTTACTCTCTTCTTTTCACTGGGAAAACTTGAATAAGAATAGAAGCTAGCTGTTTTCTAGAAGTTTGGTAGAACTTGCCTGTAAATCCATCCTGGCCTGGTGACTTTCTGATTGATAACAGGGAGCCGGGGAATGATGGTGGCAGCTATTGATCAGGTTTTCAACACTGCCTGGCACTTGACAGGCACTCAATAATTAATTACTGAATGAACAGAATAATATTCCACCTGAAATTTTTTCTGCTTCTTGCACCGATTTAAGCATTTCATATTTTTCCAAGACATATGTCCATTTTCTTAGATTTCCAAAAATTGTTGTCATATAGTTATTCATAACAATAGCAAACACTGCTGCCTGCCTCCCCCAAAGTCATTCCCCCTTCCTCCATTTTTCTTCCCTTTTTCATATGCTTCAAGAGAGAGTGAAACTCGTTCCAGCCTTGTAGAGCAACCTAGGTTTGGCCTTGGTCGAACATGACGGTCCCCTTTTCCTTGTTGGGGATTGGCTTAGATGTGAGTGTAGGAGGCAATGAGGCAGAAGGGACAAGTGTGTAGGAAGTGTAGAGGGAGGTAGACTTCAGGGTAAATAATTTTTTTTTTTTCTGAACAAATCAGAAACACAGAAAGAAACAGGCCCTTTTCTGCCAGTGAATGTAGCTGTGACAATGTGAAGCCTGGAGCTCCTATCTTGTGTCTAGAAAGGGGGCTGATCTATGTATTAGGGGTGATGCACGGGAGGCCCGACAAGGAGAACAATGGGAAGAAACTTGGCTTTTATGACTTCAGGGAAGTGAAATTTACCAATCCCTGAATAATCCTTCTTTGGGGCTTCTTATTAGATGAGACAATAAGTTCTTTATTTTATAAATCAATTTAGGTAGATTTCCTTTTTTATTGTTAAAAGCTCAGAGCATCCTGATACAGTAAAACTTCTTTATGGTTTTATATAAATATTTCTCCCGTGGCTACAGTTATTTACTCTCTTTTTTAAATTTACTCTCTTTTATTGTGTATTTCATTCATATGCTCTCTCTCTTTGTTGGGAGTTTGTCTATCTTCTTAGATTTTTCCTCTTCTTCAAGAACCAATGTTTGGTTTGTTAATCATCTTTATTTTCCTGGGCCCCCATTTCATAAATATTTGCTCTTATCTATATTATTTTCTTTCTCCTCCAAAGAGATTTACTCTGTTATTTTTTAAGCTTCTTTAATATTCACATCATCTAGTTTTCACTTTCTTGTTTTTGAAGATATACATTCAAAGTTATAATTTTCCCTGTAAGAAATGCTTTAGCAACACCTTGCTGATTTTAATATATCTTTGTCTTAATACTAAGAATTTAATTTTCTTTATTATAGCGTCCTTAGCACATGGTATGGTTTTTAGTTTTCAGGTATATAGAGCTTTTCTGTTACTGATTCTCTCTTTTACTGCGTTTGATTTAGATAACTGTTGTCAATTCTTAGGAATTGAGTAATGATTCTTTTGTAGCTTAGCACATGATTCATTTTTACTCGTCACCTGTGATTTTAAGAATAATTTATATTCGGGTTTGTGGTTGCAGTTATATATATTTGCTTAAGCTCATTAATTGTTCGAATATTCTGTATCCTTTCTTTTATTCTCTTTGCTTTATGGGTTATGTTAGTATCTTCTTTTTTTATTTTTTATTTTTTTGCAGTTTTTTTGGGGGGTGGGGGCCAGGGCGAGGCTTGAACCCACCACCTCTGGTATAGGGGGCCAGCACCCTACAATGTTAGTATCTTCAACTACCATTGTAAATTCATCTACTTTGCCTTATAAGTCTATCAGTAATTTAACATATGTATTTCTAAGTTATATTACTATGTATACTTATGTTGTGATCATTGTACCTCCTAAGTATAAAGATCTTTTTAATGATATATGTGGCCCTTTTACTTTGTACTAATACTTTGTTGTCCTAGCTTTCTTTGGATTTGTATTTGTTTGGTATGTATTTTTCATCTTTATTTTATTTTATTTTATTTTATTTTATTTTATTTTATTTTTTAGAGACAAGGTCTCACTCTGATGCTCACACTGGAGAATAGAGGCTATCTTGAATTCCTAGGCTCAAGAGATCCTCTTGCCTCAGCCTCTCGGTAGCTAGGACAGCAGGCATGTGTCACCACATCTGGCTATTTTTTAAAAATTTGTTTTTGTGGAGACAGGGTCTCACTATGTTGCCTAGGATGGTCTTGAATTCCTGCCCTCAAGTGATTCCTCCTGCCTTGGCCTCTAGAGTAGCTGAGATTACAGGCCCACGCCACCACGCCCAGCTAATTTTTAAAATTTTTTGTAGAGATAGGGTCTTGCTATGTTGCCCAGGATGGTAGTATCCAACTCCTGGCCCTAAGGGATCCTCCTGCTTTAGCCTCCCAAAGTGCTGGGATTATGGGCACCCTACCCATCTTCTTTAATCTGTTGGGTGAGTCAAAGTCAACATAATATTTAAAAGTATTCAGTGAAAAGTATGCTTCCCCTAGTTTCTATCTGCCCTCTCTCATTTTTCACTTTATTGCTTCTCAGCCCTAACTTCACTCTTCTTTATGTTGCTTTGTGACCTTGGAGCTAGACTCTCAACATTTTTACTTTGGCAGATGGAAAAATGCTAGACTTTGTCAGTACAGGGCGCTGAGGGACACTGCAAGAAGAAGGGGCTTCCTGGTTCTCCTGCTTTCCTTCTGGCTTCAGGCCTCTATAGTGTGGCTGCTGGTGAATGGCTTCTCTGTCGAAGGTGTACAAGAAAGCCAATGGTATACACAATTCCAGCACCTACACTCTCCAGTGAGGTCTGAATCCCATCCTTGGGGGGACAGGAGAGGAATGCTTCTAAGTGTGTTCCTTCCTTGGGTCAACTCAGCCTTGGAGATAGCAGCTACGCCCAACATCTATGTCTGTATTCTTCAGAGCTGCTCTGTCCAATGTGGTAGCCACAAGCCACCAGATGTGTTCCTTAGAGCTAAATATAAGTTAATTAAAATGAGTTAAAGTAAATATTCAGGTTCTCAGTCACACTAGCTACAGTTCCAGCGGTTCCTAGCCACACATGGCTAATGCCTTATGCATGGGGCAATGCAGATCTAGAACAGGTCCACCACTGTGGAACATTCTACCTGACTCTATTGCCTCAGAGGTATCATGCTAGGTATATTACTGGTTAGTACAGTGATTTTCTTTCTTTCTTTCTTTCTTTCTTTTTTTTTTTTTTTTTTTGAGATAGTCTTACTTTGTTGCCATGAGTAGAGTGCTGTAGCACCATAGCTCACAGCAACCTCAAAATCTTGTACTCAAGTGATCCTCTTGCTTCAGCCTCCCAAGTAGCTGGGACTACAGGCACCCACCACAATGCCCGGCTATTTTTAGGAGACGGGGTCTCACTCTTGTTCAAGCTGCTCTTGAATTCCTGAGCTCAGGCAATCCATCTACCTCAGCCTCCCAGAATGTTAGGATTATAGGTCAGAGCCATTGTGCCCAGCCTAGTCCAGCAATTTTCTGGTGTGCTATGAGAGGATCTAGGTATACTGTGTAAAATGTTTAAGATCATTAATTACATTATTTGTAATTAATGATTATTTGTAATTAATGATCTAGGTATACTATGTAAAAGGATCTAGGTATACTATGTAAAATGTTTAAGATCATTAATTACATTATTTTCCAAAGAAGTTCAAAGCACAGTAAGTATATTCTTTTTTTTTTTTTTTTTAACCTCCTTTTTTTTTAATCACCATCATTTAAGTGTGCCATAACTATAGGGCTCGGCCCTTGTAGCTCAGTGGCTAG
Source organism: Loris lydekkerianus (assembly GCA_963574355.1). Classification (NCBI taxonomy): domain Eukaryota; kingdom Metazoa; phylum Chordata; class Mammalia; order Primates; family Lorisidae; genus Loris; species Loris lydekkerianus. The sequence goes on along the minus strand of CAUYPK010042149.1, from coordinate 48,213 downwards.
AGCGCCAGCCACATACACCAAGACTGATGGGTTTGAATCCAGCCCAGGCCTGCCAAACAACAATGACAACCACAACCAAAAAATAGCCGGGCGTTGTGGTGGGCGCCTGTAGTCCCAGCTACTTGGGAGGCTGAGGCAAGAGAATCACTTGAGTCCAAGAGTTTGAGGTTGCTGTGAGCTGTGATGCCATGGCATTCTACCCAGGGTGATAGCTTAAGACTCTGTCTCAAAAAAAGAAAAAAAAGTTTGACTATAGGTCTGAGTGTGATGTGAGATTTAAAAGGTTAAAAAACACTGGGTTAGTCATTCTTTATATTGAAGTTTCCCTGTTCAGATTTCCCTGGTTTCTGTATCATCCCAATGTTTTATGCAAATATAAGCAAATACAAACATACATTCTTATCTCACCCCCCACTTAACACAAAAATAGCACTCTCTCTGTATACATGAATGCAGAGCAGCAGTCTGACCAACTATTGGCAGTCAGTGAAATCCAGCCAGTTCTGGCCCCACTCACGTTTGTTTATGTACTGTCTACATGCTTTTATGCTACAATGACAAGGCAAATCGCACCGTTGCAAAGAGATTGGGTGGCAGGCAAAGCTGAAAATATTTACTGTCTGGCCCTTTACAGAAAAGGTTTGTTGGTCCCTGTTCTATATCTTGCGTGTAGAGAGGAAGGGCGGGCATGGAGCCAGAAAGACATCGGAGGGAACTTTGGCAGCAGATGAAAATGTTGTAGGTCTTCAGTTTCCCATCCGGCATGTCAGAAACTCAGAAGTTGCCACTCCAACCTAACAAGTAAAAGCTGAAACGTCCACAACTCTCAGATTTATAGAAGTGAGTTCACAGGGTGAACCGCTGCCCCCAGAATTGGAGAGACAGATGGGCCGATACAGGAAATCACAATTTACTAGAGCAGAAACCTCCATGGAAACCCGTGCTGGGTGGGGAAGCCAGAACGGTAATTGATGGATTGCTAGAGGCTCAGTGCAGACAAGTCTGAGAGATAAAAACTGCAGGGGACCCAGAGGGCGGAGTGGGCAGGCACACTTATTTTTTTTCCGATTTTTTTTTATTGTGGTAAAATACACATAACATGAAATTTACCATCTTAACCACCTTTATGTATACTTTTCAGTTATTAAATATATTCATAATGGGCACCTATCACCACCCTCTCCATTGTCCATCTCCATAACTCTTTTCATCTTGCAAAACCAAAACTCTTCACCCGTTAAAACAATAACTCCGCATTTCCGCCTTCTCCTAGTGCCTGGAGACCATTGCTCGGTCTTTTGGCTCTGTGACCTTAACTATTCTAAATATTTCACGTAAGTAGACTCATACAGTGTTTTATTTCACGTAGCGTAATGTCCTTCAGATTTATCCGTGTTGTAGAATATTGCAGAATTTTCTTCCTTTTAAATGTCGAATAACATTCCCTTGTACGTATACAGCATCTACACAATTACGTTTGCAAACTTGCCATGGTGTGCTTACCTTGGCAGCAGGCACAAACTTCTTTAATTTTCATGAAGTCCAGTTTGCCTGTTTTTCTTTCGTTGTCAATGTCTTTGGTGTCATATCTAAGAATTCATTGTCAAATCCAAGGTTGTAAAGCTGTTTTCTTCTAAGCGTTTTATAGTTTTACATTTATGACTTTAATCCATTTTGAGTTGTTTTTGAGTTGAGTTATATGGTGTTAGATTTACATCAGCACCCCCAAAATGAAATGCTTAAGTATAAATCTAGTAAAATACGTATAAGAACTATGTGAGGAAAACTGCAAATAACGAAAGACACTGAAGAATTAAATAAGTAGAGAAATATTCCCATGTTCTTAGGAAGACTAAATATTTTCAAGTTGTCAGTTCTTTTCAATTTGGTCTATAGATTCAATTACAATCCAAATCAAAATCCAGCAAATGATCTTGTGGGTATCAACAAACTGATTTTAAAGTTTATGTAGAGAGGCAAAAGACTCAGAAAAGTCAACCCAATATTGAAGTTAGAGAACTGATATTACCCAAGTTCAAGACTTACTGTAAAGTTACAAAACTCAAGGCAGCATGTTATTGGCAAAAGAATAGACAAAGAGATTAATGGAACAGAAGAGTCCAGAAATAGACCCACATAAATATATTTATTTCATCTTTGATTAAGGAGTAAAGGCAATACAATGGAGAGAAGGTAATGGTTTTTGTGTGTGGTATTGGAACGAATGGACATTCAAATGCAACAAAATGGGTTGTGCCTGTGGCTCAAAGGAGTAGGGCACCGGCCCCATATACCAGAGGTGATGGGTTCAAACCCAGCCCCGGCCAAAAATTGCAAAAATAAATAAATAAAATAAAAATAAAAAAATGCAACAAAAATAAAATTTAAAAAATGCATCAAATGCAACAAAATGAATTTAGAAACAGACCTAAACCCTTCACAAACGTCAACTCACAACACATCAGAGATCTAAATGTAAAACGCAAAGCTACAAACTCCTAGAAGATAACGTGGGAGATGAGCCAGATACGGTGGTATGCACCTGTAGTCCCAGCTTCTCAGGAGGCTAAAGCAGGAGGATCTCTTGACTCTTGAGTCCAGGAGTTTGAGGCTGCAGGGAGCTATGATCACACCACTGCACTCTAGCCTGGGCAAAAGAGTGAGACTCTGTCTCAAAAAAAAAAAAAAAAAAAAAAGGTAAAAAACTTACCTGATGTTGGGTAAGGCAATAATTTTTTAGCTACAACTCCAAAACCATAATACATGAAAGAAAGAAATAAGTGGAGCCTCATTAAAGTTAACAAAAGTGGCTGGCCTAAAGGTAGTGAGTTATCTCAGTTGATTGTTCATCATGAGTTAGAACTCATTCTGTTCTTTCCTCCCTTCTCACTACTGCCCTTGACTCGTCTTTAATAAGAAATTTAAAAGTTTTTGCTGTGCAAAAAGGCAATAAAGTGACAAGGCACTGACTAGAAGACAGTATTTGCAAAAGCACATCTAATAAAAGACTGTCATCCAAAATATACAAAAAACTCTTACAACTCAACAATAAGAAAAATGGGCAAAAGATTTAACCAGATCCCTCACCAAAGATACACAGATGTCAAGTAAGCATATGAAAAGATATTATACATAGTATGTTCATAGGGAATTGTAAATTTTAACAACAATGAGATACCACTGCTTACCTATCAGAATTGCCAAAATCAAAAGCACTGGCAATACCAAATGCTGGCAAGGATGTGGAGAAATAGGAACTCTCAATCATGTCCTCAGAACTCAAGGGAATGCAAAATGGTACAGCCACTTTGGAAGACAGTCTGGCAGTTTCTTACAAAACTAAACATATCCTTACCATATGACCCAAGCAATCATACTCCTTGGTATTTACCCAAAGGAAGGAAGAGTTATGTCCACATAAAAACCTATGTTTATAGCAGCTTTATTTATAATTGACAAAATTTGAAAGCCAAGAAGTAGCAAAGGGATGAATAAACGGTAGTACACTCAGAAGATGGAATATTGTTCAGTGCTAAAAAGATAGGAACAATCAAGCCATGGAAAAAAATAAGAGAAAACTCATTCAAATTACTGAGTGAAAGAGGACAATCTGGAAAGGCTGCATGCTGTATGATTCCCATGATGTAACATTCTAGAAAAGGCAAAACTAAAGAGGCAGTAAAAAGATCAGTGATTACCAGTGGTTAGAGGGGAAGGAGGATTTTTAGGGCAGTGAAGCTATTTTCTGTATGATGTCATAATGGTAGATACATGTCATTATATATTTGTCAAAACCTATAAAATGTACACCACCAAGAGTGAACCTTCATGTAAACTATGGACTTTGGGTGATAATAATATGTCAGTGTAGGTTCATCGATTGCAAGAAATGTACCACTGTGTGCAGGGTGTCGATGGTAGGGGAGTCTACGTGTGTGTGGATAGGGATAGATGAGAAATCTCTGTATCTTCCACTCAGTTTTGCTGTGAACCCAACACTGCTCTAAAAAATAAAGTCTATTAAAAAAGTTTTGTGTCGTTAGGCGCAGTGGCTCGCACTTGTAATCCTAGCACTCTGGAAGGCTGAGGTGGGTGAATTGCTTGAGCTCAGGGGCTCAAGGCCAGTCTAGACACCAGTCTAAGCAAGAGTGAGACCACATCTCTACCAAAAATAGATCCAGCCAGAGTCATGGCGGGCACCTGTAGTCCCAGCTACTTAGGAGGCTGAGGCAAGAGAATCACTTGAGCCTAAGAGTTTGAGGTTGCTGTGAGCTATGATGCCATGGCACTCTACCCAGGGTGACAGAGTGAGATTCTGTCTCAAAAAAAAAAAAAAAAAGTTTTACTTCTTGATACGGTAGTGGTTACACAGGTGTATATATTTGCCCAAATTCCACTTTTATTTTTATTTATTTATTTATTTATTGGTAGAGACAGAGTTTCACTTTATCGCCCATGGTAGAGTGCCATGGAGTCACACAGCTCACAGCAACCTCCAGGTCCTGGGTTTAGGGGATTCTCTTGCCTCGACCTTCCGAGTAGCTGGGACTGCAGGTGCCCGCCATGACACCCAGATACTTTTTTTGTTGCATTTTGTCCGGGGCCGGGTTTGAACCCTCCACCCTCAGTACATGGGGCTGGCACCCTGCCCACTCGAGCCACAGGAGCTGCCCCCAAATTCCACTTTTAATGAGTACATTTTTTGTATGTCAATTATACCTTATAAGAAAGTTGATTCTAAAGGGAATGAAAAATCACGCTGACTTGATGTTTGTAGGACAGAGTAAAGGATATTCAAAGGGGTTGTAGGAGAAGGGTGTTACAGTGGTTGAAAGGTAAAGGCCATTTGTACTTTGGCTACTTTGGCCAAGAAAATGGACCGTGTATCAAAGTTAAATCAGCAAGACTTTGTAACTGGTTGAGGGTCAGAAAGAGAAGTGTCAATGGTAGCAAGAGGGTAGAGAACAGGGGGTGGGCCATCCTCCCAGGCTGGCTGGAAAAATTACCTCTTCAATTCTGCCTGTAAGCCGGCTCCCTGGAGGTGCTGGTTCCATCCTTCTAAATGTGAGAACCGCCTTTTCCTTCAGGGGCAGCTGAGGCAAGGGACTCTTAAGGTCAGGCCCGTGGGAGCAAAAAACGGAGAACAGTCCCCCTCCTCCTCATTTTTTGTCATCTGGGGAGGACAAGCAGCCGACTGACCTTTCTGAATCATTCGGCAAATTCCAACAGCATCCTCATCTGAGGCTCTTTGGTATCCACTGGGCAAGATCTGAAGACTGAGCTTCATTTGGACTGGAGAAAAGGTAGTGAAATTCTAACACTTAGAAAGCCAAAAAGGAGCATGCCAAGGCCCAGACACCTACTCTAACAAATAAAAAGTGTATGTCAAGCCTCCAGCAAACTTCCCCTCCACAAATAACACCACTGCCTTGGGGAACAGCAGAGACATTTGCCCGGGCAGCAGCTGCGCAGAGGGTGCTATTTAAAGACTCAGCTTTTGCAACCCAAGGACTCTGGGCCGAGGATTTGATTGGAATGCAGGGAGATGATAGCGAAACTGAGGAAAGAAAAAGCTTTGGGGAAAAGCATCGCCAGGTGGTTAGCGGCTGCTGTGAACCCTGAATATGAGAAATGAGCTCATTTTAATAAAATTACGTCTCTCCATCTCTCCTTGGGTAAATTAAATGTGTTAATTCATGGAAAGCGCTTAGAACAGTGTCCAGCTCATGGTGCTTATTGGGTGGAAGCGGTCATTGTCATTATTTTCTCCCATCCACCTATGTAAACACTCCCAGAGACGCAAGAAATGCTCATCTGTAATGATACGTTACTGCTAAGTGGCAGGATAGGGTTTATAGCGATTTGATTTCTTGTTTGTGTTTTTCTGTAATCCTTGAATTCTTTATAATAAACATATTTATTGTGTAAAATCCCCAAGTTATTACTGTAGGTTGAAAACAGTGCAGGCTCTGGAGTCAGACCTCCTGGGTTTAAGCTCTGTGTTTTACTAGCTGTGTTTCTTTGAGCAAATTATTTACTCTCCTTGAGTCTTGCTTCCTCCTAGATAAAGTGGGGGTGAAAATGGTGCCTGCTTCATTGAGTGGTTATGAGAATTAAGTTGGAAGTTCAGCTGGAGCCACCTCAAGCATATTACATGGGGCAGTGGCCTGGGAACATTCTATGTCAAGGTAGAAAAAAGTTGAAAAGTTCTCAAGTACCTTCTCCCTCAAGGTCAAGGTTTGGGTCCTTCTGGAAATTGGGAAGCACGAACTATTTTTCCAAGGCCATTGAGGCTCTGTGGAGTGGTAGGACACTTAGAAAGTCTAGACTGGGTCTAGACATTGTCTTTTTTTTTTTTTTTTTTTTTGAGACAGTGCCTGAAGCTGTCACCCTGAGTAGAGTGCTGTGGCATCACAGCCTCACAATAACTTCTAACTCCTGGGCTCAAGTGATTCTCCTGCCTCCGCCTCCCAAGTAGCTGGGACTACAGGCGCCCGCCACAATGCCCGGCTATTTTTTAGTTGCAGACGTCTTTGTTGTTTGGCGGGCCCGGGCTGGATTCGAACCTGCCAGCTCAGGTGTATGTGGCTGGTGCCTTAGCCGCTTTAGCCACAGGCGCAAAGCCAGCCATTGTCTTCTTATTCCTCCACATGATGGGCAGCCAGAAGTGAGAGGCATTACTCTCTATGATCCTACACAAGTCAGCTCCACAGGAATTTCTAATAATGAAAAATCTCAAGTAAATGATTATGGGAAAACTGCAGGCATTCATGCATAGATTTTATGAATGTGTGTGTGGGGCATTGGAGATGGCATTCTTTTTTTGTTCATTTGAGACAGACAAGTCATACTCTATTGCCAAGGATAGAGTGCTGGGATATTGTAGCTCACAGCAACCTCAAACTCCTGGGCTCAAACAATCCTCCTGCCTCAGCATCCCAAGTAGCTGTGCTACAGGTGCCCTCCACAATACCTGCCTCATTTTTCTGTTTTTAGTAGAAATGGGGTCTTGCTCTTACTTAGGCTGTTCTTGAATTTCTGAGCTTAAGCTATCCACCCACCTTGGCCTCCCAGAGTGCTGGGATTACAGAAGTGAGCCATCACACCCAGCCAGAATTTTGTTAAGTGTAAAGGACTTGGGGGAGATCGATTGTGCCTCAAAATTGATTCTTGGCTGGGTACGGTGGCTCACACCATGGTAATCCCAGCACTCTGGGGGGGGGGGGCTAAGGTAAGAGGATCCATGAGGCCAGGAGTTTATGAGACCAGCCTGGGCAACAGAACAAGACCCCACATAAAACAGAAAAATTAGCCAGGCATCGTGGTGCCCACCTATAGTCCTAGCTACTCAAGAGCCTGAGGCAGGAGGATCACTTGAGCCTAGAAATTTGAAATTGCAATGAGCTAAAATGATGTCACTGCGCAATAGGGAACTGGTAGGAGTCATAAGCCCCCAACTAGGTCTTTGATAAAACAAGAAACAGGGAAAAACTGACCAAAACCAGGTAGGACCCAAACAGCCATAAAGACAACTTCAGGTTACCCTCACTGATTATAATATCCTTCTTATGGCATATTAACATACTAAAAGAAACTTTCAGCAGCATCGTGATAGTTTGCAAATGCCATGGCAACTCCCATAAGTTACTCTATATGGCTTAAAAAGGGGAGGGACCCTCAGTTTGGAGAAATCTTCACTTGTTTCCCAGAAATCTCATGAATAATTCTCTCTCCCACTCAACAAAAAAATTAAATAAACATATAAAATAAGACCCCAGAAACTCACAAGGTGCTACTCTCTGCTACTTTGAGAGATGTCACTGCTCTGTCTGGGGGGCACCCTCCCTCTTTTTCTTTTCTTACTTCATTAAACTTGCTTTTGCCTTATGCTGTCAGCTTGCTCTTGGATTCTTTCCTATGCGAAGGCAAGAACCCACTTGGCCTTCAAGTTGGACCTTAGTTTTGGGGTCCACTTTCCTACATCACCTGCACTCTAGCCCTAGCAACAGAGCAAGACACTGTCTCAAAAAAACAAATACAAACAAAAACCTTAATCCTATTATTTGAGACTCTTGGGCATCAAGTCATCCACATTCACATACAGCACACTGGCAATGTTACCATTTTTTAAAAGTCTCTTAACATTTTTTAAAAGTCTCTTAATTTGATAAGTATTTCTAAAGCACCTACTATGTGCCAAGCATGATTCTAGGTGTGTGTGTTTGCTCAGTCTGGCAACCCTCCATTTGGGGATGATACAGGATTCTTCTACTCAGGACTGGACAGGGATTTCCCATTCTCTAGGTCCAAGTGACCTCAGAAATCAGGCCCCCTTTTCCAGGCACAAACAGGCTGTCTTTTCCAGGCCACACTCTCTGGGCTCTAACGAGATCAGGAACAGAAACTGCTTGAGAAGTTTTTGGGGTGGCTCCACCTTGAGTAGGGAAACACACACACCCTAATCCTTCCCCTAAGACAAAAACTACAAAGACCTAACAACCTTGCCCCAGGGGAGGGACTGCATTCAACTTGGAAAGGATATTTTTCCACCTACCAAATCCTAGCCAAAATGTAATTCTCCAGACAATGTATACCCCTAGACAAAGGACTCGAGAGGAACTTCCAACTTAGGTGTTCCTCTTTGCCAGAAGCTCTGGTGCTTTTTACTCCTTCTGTCTAATAAAATCCTATTTTATCATGGATCTGTGGTCCGTGGGTTAATTCTTCTAATCCCCAAGACCAAGGACCTACTGAAGAAGAAATTCCCGTAACAGGGCTCCCACTAAAGGAGAATGATGGATGATGGAAATGAGTGGTTAGGAGACACAACAGCTCCAGCGACCACAAAAGTGACAGGATGTCAGCTACAGTAAGTCTGACCCTGAATGTGACAGCGGACATGTAGGTGTAATAGTAAAAGTGACTAATTGGGCGGTAACAAGGACAACTGTGTAGGGGCCTGTTAAATATTGGCTTAAGGATGTGTCAGTGAAAGTAGCTAAGTGAGAATGACAGTGAAAACAACTGAAAGGGCAACAGCTGGGCACACTGAGTACTATGTATTGAACAAAACCATTTGAAGTTGCACAGCAGACTGCGAAAGTAAATATGATCGATCAGGTGACAGCAACAATGTGTGATAGTTCTACCCAGTAGGTTTAATTTGTGATTTAAAGCTGTGATGGACTGAGTCTGAAAGTGACATTATAGATGTAACAGCTGTCACTACGGAGTAAGCTCAGCATTATAGGCTAAGATGACTGGATTTGGGTGCATGACTGGCAGTGACAGAAGGGACCACAAGTCTCCTAGGGCGACTGGTCCAGTGGGTCTGCGCTGATGTAACTGATATTCTTGGATCTACTTTAAATATTTGCCTATGAGGTAGCAAGAGGACACCACACATGGAACACTTCATGAGTGACAAAGTATGTGAGATGGGAAATGAGCAAAAAATAAACTACAAACACTTTTACCTCCAAAACCCTTAAAGCTAAAATTGGGAAGGGAAGAGGTGGGACCAGACTGCCTCCAGGACATCCCAGCCCATCACGCCTGGAGGGAGCCAAGTCTCTCCACCAATGAGAATGCGTCTGGGACGCAGGGCAGGTCACTACTCCGCCTTGCACGTGAACGTGTTTGCACGGAAAAATGTAAAGAAGCCTTTTGTATTGACTTCCCTGCCATTCAGTAAACTCTACAGCCGCTCCAGCATGAGAACTTTCCTTAGGAGGTGAGGGAAGGGAGGGAGTAGTCAAGGTCAGAGGTCAGAGAAAAGGGCAGCTGCAGCCTTGCCCCAGGGTCCTAGCGTTGGCGGAGAGCGGGCGCGTGACGCAGCCCCACCCTCCCGCGAGTCCCGCCCCCAGCACGTGACTGGCGCGCGGGGCAGGTCGGGCCGCTCCCTCCCGCGTATACCCCTTCCGCGTCGGCCTCAAGATGGCCGCCTTCTGGCGTATCTGGCGCTGTTGAATGGCGAAAGCTTTATTGTTCCCTTCGGGCAGGAGTGTTCGTGTCCTCTATGGCGCTGTCAATAAAGAACGGCAGTTTGAATCGGTACTGAACAGGTAACCATAGAAACGGGGCTGGGATTCAGCGCGGAGACCCTTTTTGCAGCACCCAACTTGAGGGGCGTACACAGACCCTTCGGTGTGGCGAACAGCGCGGGGCTTGCCTAAGTCATAGCCGCCACACTTCGTCCCGGGACGTGGTCCCCCAGGGGTGGTCCGCACTTGGAGCGCAAGCTCAGCTGTAGGTTCCGGAGGGAAGAGGCCGCGGGGACCGGGTGGGGGCTCTGGGCCGGGCCTGGTGACCGCCTGGGGCCTGCCGTCGCCCCGCACGTCCCCTGGGCCTCAGCGCAGACCTCTTAGCAGTTTCACTCCCTCTCTTCGGGTCGCTGCACCGACTAAAACCAGACTAAAACCTTGGGCCTCATCTGTCACCCTGCTTTTTTCTCCCTCTCCCGGTTTCTGTTTGTTGGGAGCTAAAAATGGTTTTTACATTTTTAAATGATTTGGGGAGGGTGTATTTCATGTAATTTACGGAGATCACATGAAACCAAATTTCAGTGTCTATAAATGAAATTTATTGGAACTGAGCCATGTTCGTCGTGGATGAATCCTCCACGGCTGCTTTCCTGCCAAGAGGGCAGAGTTGAGTGGTTGCACAGCTATTGCCTGGCTTTGCTCGCCTGCCCTACAAAGCCAAAAATATTTCTGTCTGGCCCTTTACAGAAAAAGTGTGCTGACCTGTGCCCTAGACAAGTAGATTGGGGCAATGCTGTCCTGAACCGATTCCTTTGTCCTTCCTTACAACATGGGAAACAAGTTAAAGCTGCCCCATGCACCTTAGAGCTCTTTAGTTGATAAAACATTCTGGCTTCCATTACCCCTTCTGGTCTTACTGCCTGTTCAAAGTAGGAGTTGTTTCTCCCACCTTGAATAGCAATAATACCGTCCACCTAACGTCTACAATAGCTAGGTGCTTTATTTATGATATACATAATGTGCTTTATGACAACGCCTTATAAGTATATTTCCATTTTACAAAAGAAGCCAGTTTTGAACGATGAAGCTATTGAAGGGCTATAGCTTATAGGTTATAGGGCTAGCAAATTGAGCCTGTCTCTGGGAGCCCCCCCAGCTCATTGGCCCAGGTCAAACTGCTGAGACTGTTGTTCTTCCCTGGAGTTGTATCTGGATCTTTGTAAGGTTTATGGAGATTTTAATTACAATCTCAAAGTGAAATTTTTCTTAGCTTGGCTAAGTGATCAAACTTCTGCCCTCCCCTTCCTAACTTAGATACCTTTCTTCTATTGCAGTAGTTTGCAAACCTAGCTCTTCATCTTTTTGTTGTTGTTGTTGTTTGTTTGTTTTTAAGAGATAGGGTCTTGCTCTGTTGCCCAGGCTGGAGTGCAGATCATCACAGCTCACAGCAACTTCAAACTCCTGGACTCAAGGAATGTTCCTACCTCAGTCTCCCAAGTAGCTGGGACTGCAGGCACACACCACCATGCCTAGCTAATTTTTTTTTTTTGAGACAGAGTCTCACTTTGTCACCCTCAGTGGAGTGTCATGACGTCATAGCTCACAGCAACCTCCCAACTCTTGGGCTCAAGTGATCCTCTTGCCTCAGCTTCCCAGGTAGCTGGGACTACAGCCGCACACTACAATGCCCAGCTATGTTTTTTAGAGATGAGGTCTCACTCTTGCTTAGGCTGGTCTCAAACTTCTGAGCTCAAGCCATCCACTTGCCTCAGCTTCCCAGGTAGCTGGGACTATAGCCGCACACTACAATGCCCGGCTATGTTTTTTAGAGATGAGGTCTCACTCTTGCTCAGGCTGGTCTCAAACTCCTGAGCTCAAGCCATCCACCTGCCTCAGCTTCCCAGAGTGCTGGGATTACAGGTGTGAGCCACTGCACCCAGCAATTTTTTTTTTTTGTTTGTTTGTTTTGTAGAGACAGAATTTTGCTATGTTGCCCAGGTTGGTAATAAACTCCTGTTCTTAAGTGTGAATTCCTGGAAATATAATGGTAAACAGGCCAACATGATCTTTGCCCTTTCATGGGTTTAAATTCTGTAGGATCCTTGAACAAATTATATACAGATATACAAAGATAATTTCAGTTAAAGCTGCTATAGCATCATAATAAAATTAGTGGTTACTATTTATTGAGTGATTCCTTTGTACTAATTACTTTGCTCAGTGCTTTATTTACATGGACTATCATTTAATCCTCACTTCAGCACTATGACATGGGTAGTATTTATATTCCCATTTATAGATGAGGAAACTGGGGCTTACAGAGGAAAGATGTCCAAGGTCATATAACTAATGGATAAGAGAGCTGAGAGCTGCAGCTAAACCGATCTCACTCACCACCCTGTACTGTTTGCTGTCTTTCCTACTGTGTAGCTTAGTAGGTCCTCTGGGGCAGGGACCATACTTTACCTGTCATTGCCTACAACTTGCTATTTTCAGGTAAATATTAAATAAACAAATCCAGGTCCTTCATTGAGCAGATATTTGAGGGCCTCCTATATGCCAAGCACCATCATCTGAGGCCTTATGATTATCAGGCTGAGCAGGATGAACCTGGGGCTGTCTGTTCTAGAAGCTAAAACCTAGAGTCAAGACAATGAAGAAATAACAAAAGTGGCAACTGCTGTAAAGGAAACAAGATAGTGCTGAGATAGACACTAACTTGGGAGACCCACCTTTTACCTGGGTGGTCAGGGAAAACCTTTGTTTAGAAGCTGCAACTTGTTGAGTGACAAGGAGCCAGTCTAACCAAAAGGGAAGAGAAGCTGGGAGGAAGAACTTTTTATCAGGTTAAGAGACCCTAAGGTGGGCAAGAACTCGAAGTGTTGGGAGAACTCAGAAGGGAGCAGTTGTGCAGTGTTTAACTCCTGTGCACAGTCCCTGGCCCTGAACCTGGCTTTACTACTGGAAAAGCTGCACATCTGTGGGCAAATTACAGATTAATTGTCTCATCTGTAAAATGTAGGTCATGGTACCTCAGAGGGTCATTGTACAGATTAAATAAGAGAAAATGTATGAGTAGTTTTGATGTTTTATCTTTATTGTTGTTGTACATATTGCTAAATTCCATTAAAGAAAACTGACACAATGTAACTCCCAATGGAAACCTATTTAAAGTGCTAGTAACAAAAATCCAGAAGTATATTATAGACAGAATGGGAATGGGAGGTGTTTTTTTATTTTGGGGTGGGGGGGAGCAGATCTTGTTTTTTCTTACTGTTTCTATTTAGAAAGGAACTTTTCCAGATGGGATTTAATTATTTTAAACCAAGTGTCTATGCAGAACATTTTTCAGCATCTTACTGTTTTAATCTTGAAACCATTGTGTTCTTCTGTTGAAGGTATGTGCCTCTTCTTAAAGCATGCTAAGAAAGTGTTAGAGTTCCAGTTAGTGGTAATTTTAAAACTTTTTTACAAGTGATTTCAGGTTTTCAAAATAATGTTGCATAGTTTAAAATAGGAATGAATGCTTTGAAGCAAGTGGCAGACTTTTTGAATAGGTAAAAAATAGGAGGATGTTTGGGCTCATGAACATGAAAAATTAGAGGCAGTAATAAATCAAGGAAACTATATAAGAACAACAGTGTCAAGTTTTACTTTAAACTGTATCCAGTAACGGTATTGCTCATGTCATCAGCAAATATAATCCAACCCAGCAAATGGAGGAAGGAACTGGACAGAGAGTGGCACATTAATGCAATGTTAAACAACAAGCCCTGAATTAAATTGCTATTTTAGGTTTGGGTGGGACCTTTGCATCTGAAGTATTGCAGTTCTACTCTGTGATTTGGGTCTTTTGGGTTCCAGTAAAGAGGAGGTGGTAACGTTAGCTTTGAAGGATAATATGAAACTGCAGGAAAAGCCAGGGCATACCAATTTGTTTTTCAATCTATTTTATTTCAGTTCAAAGCATCATTGCAGACAGGCAGCCCAGGCAAACGAGCTACACTTTTGGCAATACTCAGCTGCTTTTAGAGATTGAGGAAGACTGAGTGTAACCCAAGTGTGGCTTGTTTTCTTAGACTATCTGTCTGCAATGATGCCTTGAACTGAAATAAAATAGATTGAAAAACAAATTGGTATGCCCTGTTGCCTCATACTGAGTATTTACATTACCCTGCTGGAGTACTGTCTGTACCAGCACCCTGGGGAAAGGCAGTGACCCCTCAGCCTCTTTCAACTCTTCAACCGAGTGAGCTCTTTGATTTTCACTAGGAAATTGAATTGGGATATGTGATTTTCTGGATCTCCAATAGCTGACCTTCTAAAGCCATCATCTTGATAATGTGGAGAAAGCAAACTACTAACCACATAGAGGCAAGAATTAAATATTAAGGGCATTTAAATTCAGAAATGAGATTGTCACTTTCTTTAAGTCATGCAGAGTGTATGGTATTTCATTTGCAGAGAGCCTGCAGTTTTGCCAGATTCTAGAAGCCCTCAGGGGAGAAAGGAGTAAGAAAAGAGGACTAGCTTTCTTTATATTTCCCTCATGTTGTTATTTAACCAAATCTTCAACATTATGATGCTAAGTATTTCTTTTCCTTACATAAAGTAAATGCATTATAGTTCATCCACATAAGTTAAGAGGTTAATCTTGGGGGTAAGTGGTTGAATTGCAAGGGACCCATGAATCCTTTGAAGTTGCCTGCGGATTTGTGTGAATGTCATTTTTCTGGGAAAAGAGCCCATTTCTTTAATTAGATCTCAGATGGGGCCCTTGGCCCCTTAAAAGATACAGAGTGAACAATGAAATGTCACCTGTAACAACACCTCACTGAAGTCATGATGAGAATTTCTGCAAAACCAGTTACTTTTCACTGCTCTGGAACCGTAACCTCAGAGTTTTGAAAGTGTCTTTTCAGGCTTTGATTCCTGTCTAAAGTGGTCAAGCAGAGTTGAATGTTTGTATAATAGAGATATCTGCCCAGTGAAGTGCTTCATAAATGCCTTAGAGATGGGTGGTTGTCATCACTTTACATGACACTGGTGAGATGCGGAGGTATTTATTGTCTCGGCAGCCTTGTTAGCAGATACCGTATTTGTTTCTGCTGACAGATGAAAGAAGGAGGTAGTGGACGCCCAGCCCTTTGTTTCTAGGCATCAGCTTCTTGGAGATGGAGTCATTGCCTCAGATTTAGGAGAGCTGAATTAAAAGGAAAAGAAGAGGAGAAAGGGGATAGACTTGAGGAAAAAGAACGGAAAAGAAAGATAGGCTATCTCAGTCCACTATGTATCTGTAGGGGGAAGGAGCTTCTATTTTGAGATCAAACTTATCTCAGAACTTAACTAATACTAGGACCTCTGAAAAAGTCAATTCGTAGATGTAATTTTCTGGTTCTATTAGTACCCAAAAGAAAATAAAAGGAAAGAAATATCTGTATCTTAGGATATTTTGTAAAAAGGAAACCTCAGTAGAAAACTATTGGTAGGCCATGGTTTGGCCCATGGAGTGTCTGCAAATTAGTTGCTTACATTTAGGCATTAGAGATTTTTTTGTCTGTCTGACCCCTGGAGGCATTTGGATGAATGTCCTCTGCTCTAGGCATTAGAGTCTCACTCTGGGACAGAACCAAACATTGGAAGATACATTATGAAGGAAAAGGTCCAAGAAGGATGAGAGAAATTAGAAACAAAGAATTATATGTTTAAATAATAGCTTTTAAGGCTCCAAATATTACTTGAATAGTGTTTTTTTTTTTTTAATATAAGAACAAAAGTGAACAGTACATAATTCTGTTTCTGACTTTGAGAAGATTCTACAAGAGGTAGTCTAACTCACTACCTGTTTCTGAGCTTTCTAGGACTGCGGCCTGACTGTTGGGTCTTCCTTTTTGACTCCTTTAGCTCGTTCCCACTTGCTCTGGAAGATGGTCTCCGGGGCTTTGACAGCAGCAAACTTACTGTCTTTCTTTTATCTGGTGCTTGTCAGTTCCTAGTCTCAGTGCTTGACACCACAGAGTTTTCAAAGGCAGAGACTTGGGAGTGGTCCCCTGTTTTTCCCTTTCTTTCAGCACACAGTTAAGTTGTAAGCCTGTTAATTTCTCCCTTTGGTTAAAGCTACTGTAATCTCTAGTACTAGATTATGAATCAGGCTTCTAGCTGGTCAGCACCTTTTAGTTTTATTCATCTCCAGTTTGTTTGGTACACTGTTGCCTGTGATCTTTATAAAGTACAAATCTGAACATGATCTTTATAAAGGACAAATCTGAACATGATCTTTATAAAGCACAAATCTGAACATGTTATTCGCTTGCCTAAAACTCCTGTATCACTTGCCTGCCCTCAGGGTGGCCTAATTCCTTGGCTTGGCACGTGCTACCCTCCAACTCTGGCTGTGCCCGTCTTGAGCCTCATCTCTGAGGATTTCCTCCTTTCTCCTCTTACCTTCTACTTGAGCACAGTTGTACATACTCATGGGGCCACAAATCTTCATCCTTTCTGCGGCACAGTCTGAGGCTTTGAGCCTGCTCTCTCTTCCTGGATTTCCCTAACCATGTTATCAGCCAGGCCAGTAATAATGCCATGATCTACACTGACTATTGTATGTTATCAAATATAGTTTTAGTCTTCTATGTTATTCCCATTGTCTTTAGAATATTTGCTACTTGAGATGTGTAGTCAACTACTGTCTTAAAATCATATGGTGTAATTATTTTCTCTGTATAGTTAGCTATTCCATCAACTTGATTGCTATTAAAATTTAATTTTGTTTTTTAACTATGTAAACCATTTGCATGGTACTAAAATGAAAAAGGTAACATATATAGAAATTTCTATCTGACCCCTATTCTCTATTTCTCCCACACCTAGCATACCAAAGTATGATCTCAAAGTTTGGGGGTTTTGCCAATATGTCAGGTAAGAAATAACATTTCAGTATAGTTTAAATTTGTTTTCTCTTTTTTATGAGATAAAGGATATTTGCTCAAGTCTATGGGTTAAGTCACAAAAATATTTTTCTAGTTTGTCATATGCTTGACTTTGCATGTGTCCAAGTTTGTTTTTTTTTTTTTTGCAGTTTTTGGCCAGGGCTGGGTTTGAACCCACCGCCTCCAGCATATGGGGCCGGTGCCCTACTTTCTTGAGCCACAGGCACCACCCTCAAAGTTTTTTTTTGCTATCCAGAAGTTTTACATCTGTATATAGTCATATTTATCAGTCTTACATTGTGTTGCTTTGGATTTTAGGTCATAGTTGGGAAGTTGCCCTGCTAGCAATTTATGAGGAATCCATTCATGTTTTCTTACAGTACATGTGCGCTTTCACTTTTTTTTTTTGGCAGTTTTTGGCCGGGCCTGGGTTTGAACCTGCTACCCCTGGCATATGGGGCTGGTGCCCTATTCCTTTGAGCCACAGGTGCCGCTCTACTTTTTTTTTTTTTTTTTAACATTTGTCTGATCCATTTGGAATTTATCTTGGCATTTGATTTCAGGAAGAATCCCATTTTATCCTAATGGCTAATCAGTTGTCTTAACACTACTCATTAAAAACTCTCTTCTCTGCTTTGAGATGCTGTCTTTAGAATATTATTCTTTGCCCAGTGACCAGGGTCCCTGTTGTTGTATATTAGCTATTTGATCTTCTGAAACTTCAAGATTCCTTCAAGAAGGAGCAGATTCTAAGTCTGCAGTTGAAGGCTCCACTGTCCAGATACTCCCAGACATCCACTTGGAAGGTGGCTTCAGTGTGGGGAAGAGAAGACACTGACTAGGGCTCACACAAACATTCCCGCTCTGTCCCTTCCTCCCTGCAGGCCTCTGCAAGGGAAGAGTCCAGGTCAGAGCTGTCAGGGAGGACTACACGGACAGAAGGGCCCGTATGGGAGGTTCCTTTTCCAGGGCTACCATCCTTTCCAGGGGCCAGACCCGTAAGAAAAAACGAAAGCCCAAAGTGGATTACCAGCAGGTATTCACCAACATATAAATCAAATTTTCATTCAAGGTGAGAATGTCTTGCTGATTCATCTTACACAGTGACCAGCTCAGCCTCACTTGAACTTCGGTTTTTAGAAATAAAGTTCATGAATTGCTGCTATGCTGCATCCTAGTATCCCAATGAAAAAAAAAAGAATACTATCCTTTGTATGCACTTGGGTTTCTTACTGAAATTTCTGTTTTGTTCCATTGGTTTGATTGTTGATTCATATGACATTACAAAGTCAGGTTGATTTTAGAGGCTTAATAAGAGTCAGTGTTTTCATATTGCTCTTTTTTCAGGGTTTTCCTCATTGTTTTTGCTGGTTCATTCTGGCATATAACCTTAATAACCAATTTGTCTAGTTTCAGGAAACGACAACTTTGATGGTATTTTTATTGGGATTATGTTAAATTTATAAATGAGTTTAGAGAGAACTGACTTGTTTAGGATGTTGGCTCTTCCCGTTTAAGATCATGGTCTTGTCTTTTCATTTGCTCAGGGCTAGTTTGGTGATTTTTCAGGAGTGTTTTATGTTTTTCCTTGTATAAATTCTTTATGCTTCTTTTTTAGTTTATTAGACCTTCATTTTTAAGTTTTGTTTTTTTTTTTTCTTTGAGACAGAGTCTCACTTTGTCTCCCTTGGTGGAGTGCTGTGGCTCAGTATATGGGGCTGGTACCTTACTCACTGAGCCACAGATGCCGCCCCTTAAGTTTTTTTTTTTTTAATAAGTACTTCCTTGTAGAATCCCTCCGGAACTTCCCAGGTAAATTTTACATACCTACATACTGAAAACTTCTTGCATATGACTTCGAAATACCTCAAGTTCATATGGTCATATTGTTTTCTGAAACCCCTTCTGTTGTCTGTCTGCTTCTTTCTCATTCTTACTACTTAGCCTTGCGTCTGGCACCAGTTGACAGTACATATTTGATGAGCAGACAGAGTAGTAAGGGATATGTGAAAGTGGGGGAGAGACTATTTGGAAGGGATGTCCTTGTCGTATTCCTAAGTCTGTAGTCATTTATTTACTAGTTCACAGTATTTTGTTCTTTTTGCCCCATCCCAGAACTTAAAACTTTTCTTACTATGTTTCATATTGTTATATTTTATATTTCACATCATATTGATAATAGTTACTATTTTTTGAACACATACCAAGTACCAAGCCTATACTATGTGTTTTATATAATGATTTCATGAAGTCTGCACAGCAATTAAGGAATGGGTACTTTTACCCTTCTTTAAAAAACATTGTTAGGAAAATTTTCAGGGCGGTGCCTGTGGCTCAGTGGGTAGGGCGCCAGCTCCATGTACTGGGGGTGGCAGTTTCAAACCCGGCCCTGGCCAAACTGTAACAAAAAAATAGCTCGGCCTGGGGGGTGGGAGGGGTGCCTGTGGCTCAAACGGGTAGGGCACCGGCCCCATATGCTGGAGGTGGCGGGTTCAAGCCTAGCCCCAGCCAAAAACTGCAAAAAATAATAATAATAATAGCTAGGCGTTGTGGCCGGCACCTGTAGTCCCAGCTGCTCGGGAGGCTGAGGCAAGGGAATTGCCTAAGCCCAGGAGTTGGAGGTTTCTGTGAGCTATGACGCCACGGCACTCTACCGAGGGCTACAAAAACGTTGAAGATGAAATTTTCTGTGAGCTATGATGCCACGGCACTCTACCGAGGGCTACAAAAAGAAAATTTTCAAATATGGGAATTATGAGAACAGCATTTTGAACTCCCATATTATGTTATAACTTTATTTTACACTTGAAAAAACAAGTTTTAAAAGGTTAAGTAATTAAAGGTTAAAAAGTAAGGCAGGTCCAAAACCTAATAATTCTTTATAGCTCCTTATTAAGATTGTTTTTTAAATTTTAAGCTCCAGCTGGCCAAAAGCAAGGGAGATTATCAAAAGCCACCCTTCTAACTGCACCTGGTAATGTTAGCCTTCCCTTCTCCTAATTCACATCACGGTGCTTTCCTCACTTCGGTTTGCAAACAGGAATCCCTCCTGCCTCTGCTGCTTTCCTTGTGTGCTTTGCTCGCTCTGTCTTCTCTTTCTCCAGTTTTATTAGTACAATCACTTGCTACTGTTGAGAACACCCGGCTCCCAGCATGATGTCATGAACATAGTAGAAACTAAACCATTTAAATGAAGTAACTGTGAAGCTTGCTGCTCTTACTCATTTAGCCTATGGGTTTGGCTTGGTCCTGTAACTTTTGAATGCTGCTCTGAAGACCCAGGAGTCATTAAATTTGACCACCCTAGACACAGCTGCTCATTCAGCAGACACTCTGCTGTCAGCTGCCCTCCGTACCACTCAGGTTAAAACCAGAGGGAGACTTTCTAAGGTCAAAGTCCAAGACAGCAGAATAATTGGCCCCCAGAGTTCTGGGCATTTTTCCTGGGCAAGAAAACGTTGAAGATGAAATTTTCCATGTCTTCCTTTGAACATTTTTGAGCAAATACTATGGAGTCCCACAGGCTCTTTCCTCAAATTAAAGGCCATAGAGAAGTTACCCTCTTTTGCATTTTTGTTGTTGTTACCTCCTTAAGTTAACCCCTTTGTCATACTCCCTGGTGAAGGATGAAGGAAAGATAGAGATGAAAATCATTCCCGCTCTTTAAAGAAAAAAGAAAAAGCTTACAGCACTTGGAGGAGAGGAGAATGGAATCCATTTGTGAAATATATACAAGAGGCTGCTGGTGGCTGAGTGATCTGGGTATAGTGTGATAGGACTGGGTTTCAGGAGGTTGGGGGTGTGCAGTCTCCTTAGCACTGTGATACTTAACTACAAAGGTGTAAGCAAAGAAACAGTTAAGCTAAAAATGGTCTCTTCTTCCTAGCTGGGCAGGGATTATGCTGAATTTCTTCTCTGTGTAGTGCCAAGCTAAGGGCTTCTCTGTGTAGTGCCAAGCTAAGGGCTGAGCTCAGTGACGGTGTGCTGGGGGGCAGGCACGTCCTGTGCACTGATGAGGCTGGAAACTGGGCTTTGGAGCCACACCATGGCCACATGGGCTCCCATCCCTCAGCTGCCCTATTACCAGCTGTGTGGCCTTGAACTAGGGGTGAGGGCAGGTGAGGCATGTGTGCGTGGTGCCTCCCATAGCACAGAGCAGGCAGGCTCCCCATCATCCTTACCTGCTCTTATTTAAAAACTACTTTCTTTGCTGTGAGTCTTTGCAATGCCTCTGAAGAGAGAAGTTATCCAAAAAAAGTAGGAGAAAGATTCTAGGATTAAGGACCTCACTGAGCTTGGGTAATATCACTTAGTGGTAAAAGTTCCAGCTCTGGAGTCAAGACAGCGTGGGTTCATTTACCAACTTTACCCCTCACTGGCTTTGTGATTTGGGCCAAGTCATTTAATCTCTCTAGGCCTTCACTTTCTCAGTTGAAAGTTCGGTTAATAATAGTAACTATCTAACTGGTTGTGCAAAAATTCATCAGGCCACCAATATAAAGTGCTTGACACTGTGCCTGGAATATAATAAATGCTTGAGAGATGTTAGGCACTAGTGTTAACCTCCTAAATTGTGTCTTTCTTTTTCCCCTTTCTAAAGTTCATGGTTTTTAAAAAAATTATTATTATTTTCAGTTTTTGGCCGGGGCTGAGTTTGAACCCGCCACCTCCAGCATATGGGGCTGGTGCCCTACCCCTTTGAGCCACAGGCGCTGTCCCTATTATTATTTTTTTTTTTTTGAGACAGTCTCACTGTGTCACTTTTGGTAGAGTGCTGTGGGGTCACAGCTCACAGCAACCTCCAACTCTTGGGCTCAAGCGATTCTCTTGCCTCAGTGTTTCTATTTTGAGGAGAGACAGGATCTCCTTTTTTGCTCAGGGTGGTTTCAAACCCGGGAGCTCAAACTATCCACCCACCTTAGCCTCCCAGAGTCCTAGGATTACAGGCGTGAGCCACCACCACTAGCTTTTTCCCCTTTCTAAAATGTCTTTCTCTTTGCTTCCCACTTGAATATATATCTAAGACATAAGTAGAAGAAAACTTGCATTTTTGTCATTAGTGAACTGGAAGATCTCAAAACACTTTACTTCTTAAGGTCTTGGTTTCCTCATCTATGAAATGTGAGAATTGGGCCAGGAGATTTCAAAAGATCTTTGTGTCTCTTAATTTTCAGTGAGTTTCAGGTTTGTATGAAATCTCTCAGTTATAGCCCAGTGCTCTTGTTATGAGAGGTCTAATTCTTTTTTTATATATAATTATTTTGTATTAAATCATAACTTTGTACATTGACGCATTTATGGGGTTCAGGATACTGCTTTGATATACAAGGTGAAATGCTTACTAACACATTTATCACAATTATATTCATTTCTAAATAGTTTTGAAATGTACCATTGGGTGAGATCCCCCAAATGCCCTCCCTCCTCCCATATCCCTCCTACCTTTCCCTCTCTCTCTTCTTTCCTTCTACTTTCTGGACTATAGTTATGTTTTGCCATTCGTATGAGTGTGTAGGTGGTTATATATTGATTTCATAGTAGTATTGAGTACATTGGATACTTTTTTTTCAGGAGATTTCCAAAGATCTTTGTGTCTATTAATTTTTAGTGAGTTTCAGGTTTTGTATGAAATCTCTCAATTATAGTCCAGTGCTCTTGTTATGAGAGGTCTAACTCTTGTCACTCTTTTCCCGTTTCTTAGCTGACTCCCATCTGGAACCAGCTATGTGAAACTAGCCATGTGGTTGTCTGTGAATTCTTTCCTTTAAAAAAACCTATGTATGGGCAGTGCCCGTAGCTCAGACAGTAGAGCACTGGCCACATACACTAAGGCTGAAGGGTTTGAATCTCCCCGGCCAGCTAAAACAACAATGGCAACTGCAACAAAAAAACAGCCAGGTGTTGTGGTGGGCACCTGTAGTCCCAGCTACTTAGGAGGCTGAGGCTAGAAAATCACTTAAGCCCAAGAGTTTGAGGTTGCTGTGAGCTGTGACGCCATGGCTCTCTACCCAGAGCGACATAGTGAGACTCTGTCTCAAAAAACAAAAACAAAAAAACAAAACAAACAAAAAACTCACTATGTATTATTTGATAAGGTTGAAGATACATATGTAACTTAAAAGTGGTGAAGCAGAGTCATGAAAACAATTATTTTGGCAAGTGTATTTTTACCCATCCTTTTTTGAAGGTGGTAATAGCTAACATCTGATGAGTATACGCACTCACAGGGGTGTTCAACCTGTGGCCCACAGGCCACATGAATTATTTGAGGCCTTTTGTGTCAGATATTGTGACAATTAGGCACAGACCTTTTTTCTTTTTGCTCATCAGCTTTTGTCAGTGGTTGTATATTTAATGTGAGGCTCAAGACAACTCTTCTTCCAAAGTGTGGCAGAAAAGTTGCACACCTCTGGACTTTATATTGTTGCTGATACTGTTCTTTATGTGTACTGACTCATTTACTTGTTAATTAGCTTATTCTTACAATTACCTCATTGAGATAAGCACTACTATTACCCCATTTTACGTATGAGGAAGCTGAGATTCAGAGAATAAGCAACTTGCCTTAAGTCATAGCTTTTAAGAGGGGCAGCCCAGGGATTCACGCCTGGGGCTGTCCATCTCTAAACGCCTGTGCTCCTGCCCATTCATTGTTGAGCACACAGCCTTTGGCATCATGATGCCTGGTGTGTATTAATGGCCAGAGCCCTTTAAATTTTATATTAGACAGGTATCTTTGAATTTGAAATTCAGTACTTTGCTAATGTGTGGTCCAGATTTATTTTCTGTTGAAGAAACAGTATATTGTGATAATCAAGTTGATGAAAACTTAGAAATCATTCAACATTCAGGTCAGAGAAAAATGTCTTTTAGTACAGTGACAAAGCCAAGGGTCTTTTTAACACCTAAGAGGTTGGATTTGAAAGCATTGAAGTGGTGATTGCTTTTTGAAACTCTCAACTGTAGGACAGGAAGGTTGGCATTAAGAATAATGCAGTCACAATCCCTAGTCACTCATTAGATGAATGTGTTGCTCAGGAGATTTTGCAGTTTGGTCTGTAAAGAGTGATCTTGGATGAACTACTGGATCAGAGCAGCATGGCCTGGAAAGGCACCTAAATCTCTCAAAGCCTCCTTCTGTTAGAATAGCCTTGAAAAATCGCTTGTTCTGTGAATTAGAAGATAAGAGGACATAAGCAATTTGTTATGCTGAACATTTGATGTTTGCCTCGTATTTTATAGATTGCCTCAAAAGAAGAGTTTCATTAGAAATTGAGAGAAACTGGAAAAAGAAATTAGCTGAAAAGAATGGTTATTATAGGCACATTAAGAGTCAGATGCTAGCTTCCAGTTTTGAGATTTGGAAAGCAACCTTTCGAGTGGTCCTTAATCTTCTCCATGTTTCCTCCTTGAGAATCTGTGAGGAGGAGCGGGTGGTGGTGATCATCACCACTTTGGCTAACAGCTGCTTAATTCACTGAGCGCTTACTGTGTCCCTGGCATACAGTGCCAGTGTGTTAGGTATATTAATTCATTTATTCTTCCAGCAGCCAATGAGAAAAGTACTGTCATTACCCCCATTTTGCAGATGAGGAAACTGAACCTCATGTAGGTTAGATAATTTCCCCAAAGTCACACAGTTTGTAATTAGACATTCAAGATCACGCAGATGGGCACCATTGCATTAGTAATTAAAGAGCATCTGGACTCCTTCTCCCATACCCAGGCTAGGGACTTAGGTTTGAACCCCACCCTAGAATTTAGGTAAATGCCTTTCAGGTGGATGTTATGTCTTATTTAACTGTGCTTAGTACATAGGAGCAAAATAAATATTTAATGAATGAATGGAATGCTAGAAATGACACCAGCATTGGAGCCAGACCTAGGTTTCTATTCTTAAATTTCTTGGTTATAAAAATGTCTGTTTATTATAGAAAATTTTGAAAAGTATGAAGAAGAAAATAAGTTTCCCATAATGATGCTACCTAGGGATAACCACTATTAGCTTTTTGGTATATTTATTTGTATTTTTTTTTCTCCCTCCCTCCTCTCTAATTTCTGTATTTTTAAATGTAAATGTGTGTATGCATACACGTATTTTTAAGCCAAAGGGGATTTATACATACAGTCAACTGCATGCTGGTTGTTTTCCTTTAGTAGTATATTGAGAGCATTTCCTCACATTATTAAAAATGTTCAAGTGCCTAATGTTTTTTTAAAAAATGAGATATAATTCACGTAACATTCAATTTACCATTTTAAAGTGTATAATTCAAAAGTCTGTGTAACCATCACCGCTTTCTAATTCCAGAATCTTTCTTAAATCACTCCAAAAGAAACCCCAGAATGAAAACCCTGTACCTCAGCAGTTCTCAACCTGTGGGTCGTGACCCACAGGAACTATATTAAAAGTTTGTGGCATTAGGAAGGTTGAGAACCACTGCTGTACCTGTTAGCACCTCCCATTTCCTCCTCCTGAAGCCTCTGGCAACTGCTAATCCACTTTCTGTCTGTATGGATTTGCCTGTTCTGTGCCATTAATATAAAGGGAATTATATGGTAACATGTGACCTTCTTGTGTCTGGCTTTTTCTACTTAGTGTGTTTTCAGTGTTCCTCCATGTTGTACCATGCTAGTCCTTAGTTCCTCTTATGGCTGAATCAATCCCTTCTATAGATATGCAGTATTTTGTTTGTCCCTTCCTCAGCTGATGGACATTTAGGTTGTTTCTACTTATGGCTGTTAATGCTTAATGCGCCAATGAACATTATAAGTTTTTGTGTGGTTATGTGTTTTCATTTCTCTTAGATGTATGCTAGGAGTGGAATTGCTAAATCCTATGGTATCTCTGTTTGTGTTTAACTTTTTGAGGAACTGCCAAACTGTCTTTCACAGAGGCTGCTCCATTTTTACATTCCTGCCAGCAATTCTCTGAAGGGTCTAGTTTCTCCATGCCCTCAGCAACACTTGGATTTTCTGTTTGTGTTTATTATAGCCACCCTAGTGTATGTGAAATGATGTCTCATTATGGCCTCGATCTGCATTTCCCTAATGGTGAATGTCTTTCCATGTACTTATTGGCCATTTTGTCTGTCTTTGGAGAGATGTTTGTTCAAGTCTTTGCCCATTTAATTGGCTTATTTGTCCTTTTATTGTTGAATTGTAAGAGTCTAGGATACTGTATTCTGGTATATGCTATATATTCTTGAAAGTAGACCTTGGTCAGATACATAATTTGAAAATATTTGTTCTCGGCTCCGCACCCATAGCACAGTGGTTATGGTGCTGACCAGATGTACCAAGGCTGGCAGGTTTGAACCCAGCCCAGGCAGCTAAACAACAATGACAAATGCAGCAAAAAAATAGCTGGGCATTGTGGCGGGTGCCTTTAGTTTCAGCTACTTGGGAGGCTGAGGCAAGAGGATCACTTAAGCCCAGGAGTTTGAGGTTGCTGTGAGCTGTGATGCTACGGCACTGTACCATATAGTGAGACTCTTGTCTCCAAAAAAAAAAAAGAAAGAAAGAAAGAAAGAAAATATTTGTTCTCATTCTGTGTGTTATCATTTTACTTTCATGATAGTGTCCTTTGGTGTACAGACACTTTAAAATTTGATGAAATCCAGTCTATCTAATTTTTCTTTGGTTACTTGTTCTTTAGTGCTATATAGAAAGCCTAATTTTAATTGCTGAATAATATAGTGTAATATGGCTGAATGTCTTATTTACTTAAAAACCATACACTTAAGTTTTCAGGTTTTCTTTTTTTAACCATTAATGCTATTGCCGTGAATATAGTGTACATAAATATTTCATTGCATTGCTAATTAATTATTTCAGTATTGATAGATGCCTAGAAGTGGGTCTAAAGGGCATAAACATTGAAAAAAAATTCTTTACTATCATGTTCTTTTTATCTAAAATTATGTTACTGGTATGTAAACTAATTGTGGCAAAACATTCAAACAGTGCAGATAAAGTATACCCCTCCTCACTGCCCAAATTCTCATATCTCACTAAGGACATATTTATGGCTTTAGATGAATAGATTACTTCTGGATTATTTACCACATTACTTCCCTGAAAGATTTTACCCATTTATATTTCTGTTAGCACATTGCAGGCACCTATCTGGTTGTTCCCTCTCCTGCATTTATTAACGTAAGTAGTATTTTTATAATAATAACAGCTAACACTTATTGAACATTTACTGTTGACAGTCACTTTGCTAAAGAAATTCAGATACATTATCTCATTCCATCTTCACACCCAAACTGTAAAGACTTTAAGACTCACAGGGATTAAAGTAACATATCCAAGGTCACTGAGTACATGTTCAAGTTAATCTGCCAAATCAGAGTCCATGATCTAAAACCACTGCTTCCCAATAACATATGTCATCACTGAAAAACCTTTCTAATTTGATGCTTTAATTTGGATTATTTAATTATTCATGAGGGTGATTTTCTCGTAAGTTTTTTTGCTTTTTATTTTTATTGTGAATTATCTGGTTTTTCTTTCTAAAATTAAAAAAATATTGTTAACGTTTTCCTTACTAACTTATATAATCTTTCTAGTCTAATACTAACTACTTCTTTTTCTTTCTTTTTTTTTTTGTAGAGCCAGAGTCTCGATTTATCGCCCTTGGTAGAGTGCCGTGGCATCACACTGCTCACAGCAACCTCCAACTCCTGGGCTTAGGCGATTCTCTTGCCTCAGCCTCCCAAGTAGCTGGGAGTATAGGCACCCACCAGAATGCCTGGCTATTTTTTTGTTGCAATTCCGCTGGGGCCGGGTTTGAACCCGCCACCCTCGGTATATGGGGCTGGTGCCCTACCCACTGAGCCACAGGTGCCACCCTAACTACTTATTTTTCACCACTTCTGCGACATAAAGCATTCACTGGTTTATCATTTATCTTTTAATTTTGTTGATGATGGTTTTTTTAAGCTTACATTTTTAAGTAGTCAAATCTGTTGCTCATTTGTGAATTTCTTCTGTTTCCTTTATGTGTTGAAAGGCCTTCCCTACCCTGACTTCAGTTAAGTTTTTATTAATACATTACTTTTTTTTTTTAAGAGACAGGGTTGTCCAGGCTGGCATGCAGTGGTGTTCATAGGTGCAATTGTATCACGCTATAGCCTTGAACTCTGGCTTCAAGTGATCCTCCTCTCAAGGAGCTAGGACTACAGGCCCTCTCCACTGCACTTGGCTATATTATTATTTATATATTTTAGTCACTTAAATTTTGTTGTTGTTGAGTCACAAATTCACCTTACAGTTCTAATGGCAGTGATTTGAGAAATTTGCAATCATGTATTTCCTGAAATACTTTTGGGCAATTTTATGCTTTAATAGTTATTTTCCTATTGAAAGAGCTATCACTGGCTTATATTTTAATCAGCATTCCAAAAAAAAAAAAAAAAAAACCTGTAAGCGGGCTATATAATACACCCAATACTTCACCAGTTTGAGAGATAATGTGGAAGCCCTCCCCACTGAGGGCCCATTGTGTATACTTAGGAGTTTGGTATTTTGGTTGAAGTATTCACTTGAAAGCTCAGTAACCTGGGTCCTGGTTCTGGCCCCGCTGTACCTAGCTGTATGACTTGGGCAGGTTACTTAATTTCTATTAGTTTTTCCATCTGTAAAATGACAGGGCTGATTTCTCTTGGTGGATAATTTTGATTTTCATTATGCCTCTAATAAGGAATCATTTCATGTATGTGTGGTATTGGCAATTTTTTTTAAGTGTTAATTGGTGATGAGTGGCCTGAAGGAAGGCAGAACAAGAAGTGGAAGAAGTGTGGGAGAAAGGAGTGTGTGAGCTACTAGAGGGAAAGGGCATGAGGATTGAGTGGAGTACAGCCAGAGAATGATCAGTGACTCCGAAGGAGCTAGAAGAGGGCTGAGTTTGAAGTTAGTTGAGAGCTTCATTGGGCTTAGACTGCTTGAGGAGGAGGAGTTTTGATTTGCTGGAGATGTCCAGAGCACCAAAAGAAAAGCTTATAGTACCCCTTACATTTTGGAAGAGAGACTAAAAAATTAGCACATGCTCAGTGCTATTAGATACCTGCAGAAGGTTATCTCAGAGACAGGGTTCAGCAATGCAGCTATATCAGAAGAGAAACTAGAGCCACAGAAGAGTCCAGAACTCAGTGATGGAAGGAACAAGACAGAATGTCAGTTGGCCATGCCCATGCAGTATATGTTGACCCCTCGGGCCCTCCCTACCCAGTCTGGGGCCAGGCATTTACTTAATGGCAAAGACATGCACCGGCTTCCACTGAATGTCGCCTGTGTACAGCTAACTCTTTGCTCTCTTTTCTGATTCCTAAAAGGCTTTCTGGTGGTATTTGATCTTGACACCTGGATTTTTTCCACAGATAAGTGCAAAATATTTCACCTTGGGAATTAATGAACTGACTTTGTGATTGGTATTTCTTCCTTACAAGTTTAGATTGTGATCCAACCTCCCCAAGTCTAATTAACTGTGAGACTTTGACAGGATCGGGCTTCTGTATCTGCAAGGCTGAGGATGAAACTAGACCTTTTGGTAAATTAAGTTCAAGCCATCTTGGGAAGTCTTTTGGCAGCCAGCCAGCTGGTTGGCTTATTCCAGCAGCACCCTTTCCCAGATA
This sequence comes from Loris lydekkerianus, assembly GCA_963574355.1. Classification (NCBI taxonomy): domain Eukaryota; kingdom Metazoa; phylum Chordata; class Mammalia; order Primates; family Lorisidae; genus Loris; species Loris lydekkerianus. Next base: position 18,663 of record CAUYPK010042149.1, on the reverse strand, counting down.
GCATCTCTGTCCACCTTTTAGCAGTGACCAGCATAAGAAGCAAGCAGTCTCAAATGTAGATACTCCTGTGAGGCTACCCGGCAGCACCTGTCTATGAGAGGGAGTAAGGAATGAGAGCAGTGAGCCCAGAAATGATGTCAACCAGACACACGAAGGCGGTAGTTGAGAACGGGGAGCCAGGTGCATCTGCATTTGAGCTCTGTTCAGACTTCTTAGCTGTGTGCTCTTGGGTAATTTATATAACCTGGCTGGATATTTGTTTCCTCATCTATAAAATAAGGATAATAATGATATCTACCTCATAGGGATATTAAGAGAATTTAATGAGAAAGTATATGGAAAGTGCTTAGCACAATGCCACACATTATTACCATGATTGAGCAGTTGACCTTCCCAAAGACATTCAGGAAAGTCAAGGATATGAGAAGGAGCAGAGACCAGTGGATTGGACAAAAAAGATGTTCACTCACCTCCTCTTCACCTTATTGATGAGGGAGGGATTCCCACCTGGCATTACAGGATGGCTGAACACAAGACACCTACCTGGCCAGGGGGCAGATGGGCACAACAGCAGTTTATTGGTCACCTGTACTCACAGCCTGGGTGAGAAGGATACCAAATGCCACATAGGTCCCCTGGGGGTACACTTAATAGCAAGCCACCAAGCAGTGCTATGGGAGACACTTTGTATCATCAAGAGGGTAAGGCACTCCTGGTTCCTGCCAGAGGATGTGACTGGCTTGTTTGAATAATTTTGGGGCCTGCCTGGGAACTGAAACCCACTGCTCAAGGATAAGCAGGAGTTGCACCTGGTCCCTTTAGTATGGAGACTTGTTTGGCTAGGGGACCTTATCCAAGGGAACAGAGTGGGGAGGGAGCTTGTGGTTAGGCCATGTGAGGCCCTCCCAATTTTATAAGATGTCAAGACAGCACATAATTTTTTTTTTTTTTTTTTTTTTTGAGACAGAGCCTCAAGCTGTCACCCTGGGTAAAGTGCTGTGGCATCACAGCTCACAGCAACCTCCAACTCCTGGGCTCAAGCGAGTCTCCTGCCTCCGGCTCCCAAGTAGCTGGAACTATAGGCGCCTGCCACAACGCCCAGCTATTTTTTGGTTGCAGCCATCATTGTTGTTTTGGCAGGCCAGGCTGGATTCGAACCCACCAGCTGAAGTATATATGGCTGGCGCCTTAGCTGCTTGAGCCACAGGCACCAAGCCAAGACAGCACATAATATTTAGCTTTAATTTTAGACTTTACACTACAAAAGATAATAGCCTCAAAGTGCTATTTAATACAGCTTTCAGGGATCTGGGTAGGAGGCTATGGGAAAAGAAGTAGGGTTATCTGATTATGTGAGGGAAGACAGATGCCATAATGTCTAAAAGGTAATGTCATAGTAGGTCATGAGCCAGATGTCACTGAATTCAGTGCTACATACATTTATTGACTGGGTGTGTCATTAAGGTCCTTCCAAGGCTTACTAGGTCAGTTGGCCACTTGGCCACTTCACTCTGGATCAGGAGTAGTTTGGCCTGGGACAAAGGCCTTAGGGTCTAGTGGCTTTGGTAGCAGCCAGGGAAGCTGGGCTGGACCTGGAAGAACAGGTTGCTGGGACTGCATTCCACAGGAGTTTGGGTTGGTACCAGGAGGCCACAGAGCTATTTATCTATTACCTGGTTTTAGAATATTGTGTAAATTTATTCCCAGAGCTACTGTGGAGTTTGTTTTTCTGTCTGGAGTTAACGGCTGGTACAAAAAGGAGAGATTTGAGGATGACGTGACTTTTTAGAAGTTGCTTAAAGCATATTTGATAATAACTGAATGTGAAAAAATTATGATTTGAGTATGGGCAATGTCATATAGTATTTTGCTACTCAGAGGTGGGTCTTGAACCAACAACATCTGTTGGTTCTTATTAAAAATGCATCTGTTGGAACTTATTAAAAATGCAGAATCTCAGGCCTCATTCCAGACCTTCTGAGATTCCCGGGTGATTCTTATGCACAGTAAAGTTTGAAAGGCCACACAGGGTGACTCACATCTTTAATCCCAGCACTTTGGGAGGAAGAGAGGGAGGATTGCTAGAGCCTGGGAGTTCAAGACCAGCCTGAGCAATACAGCAACACCCCTATCTCTACCAAAAAGAAAGAAAGAAAGGATATTAAAATTTGAGAAGCTGTTCTATTCAATAAAAGGGCATGAGCCCTTTTAGGGTCAGACAGACCAGATGAAAATTTCATTTCCTCTACTGATTTACTATTTCTCCTTGAGCCTGTTAGTTAATCTCTCCACTATCAGGGGATTTATTTGTAAATTGGGTTTAACTATCTTGCTGGGTTGTTAGTATTAAAGGAAGTAATATATAAAAAGTACATTGAAACATAGTAAAGTATTTAAATATCAGAACCTATTAGTGGTTATTTGCTAAGTAATAGCCTAGTATAATTTGGTAGACTATGAAAAGAGAGCAGGATGTCATCAGGGTTCACTTTGTCATCAGGTATGGATTGTAATTGAGAAAAATATGGTCTCCTGAGGCAATGGGGCAGTGGATGTGGTTGGCTTGCTGACGAGTTCCCCCGGTGTATGACTATAGGTGCTTTTGCTAGTAACCAGAAATTGACAGCTATACCTCTTAATGGTTGAACTCTTGAAAGAATTAGCTGCAAAAGTAGTAGCTAACTCTTAGCTTCTGATGAGGCCTGTGTGTTACAGAGGAACAAATCGTGTCTTAGGATTGAGACCTAGCCTCAGATTCTGCCCTTTATTAACTCTGTGGCCCTTAACAAGGCAGTTAATATCTCTAAGCCTTAGTCTTTCTCTGTAAAACAAGGATAAGTGGGATTATGAGCTGTGAATCCCAATGCATAAGCAAAGTGTTCTTTTCTCAGCATCATCCTTTCTTGGTACCTACAACAGAGCTACTAGACAGCCGCTCAAATCCCCAAAGGTGAATTTTATGCCTGATTCAGCCCCTTTAGAGTCTTCTGTGCTGGGGTTCTTCAGAGCTGTTCTGGCTACCTGAATTTCCCAGGGACCAGCACATACCTTAGAAGAGTAGACAGGCCATTTGACTATTGCTCCAAATTTTAGGAATTGAAACTGATATAGATGAGCATTTAGGGAGATAATGCTGATCATGATGATTACATGATAAAGTAATGATGATCATGATGATAACATTAGAAATAATGATAATACATATGAAATCTGTCACATGTACTGTCAAAGATAATAATCTTCCTCCCTTACACTGTACATTGCTGCCTTTCAGGGCTTCAGTATAAAAGACCAGACCAAATGACAGCTGCTTTTGAACTCGAGAAATTTGGGCCCACTAAAAGCTATAGTCACCCTTTTCTAACCTCACCAATCCTCCTTGCATTCTCAGAAATAATTGCTAGGGGTTCTCTTTTAACTTAGTTGATCCCTCAGATACCTTACATTTTAAATCATCTTTTTGTATGTAGCAAATTCTCCATTTCTTGTCTCTGAATGTGTGATCTTTGCTCTAACTGTATTGAAAGTGCCTGTTATTTCACCTGACTGGAGTTGTTTGTGAGATACTACACAGCCGTGGGGGTTAAGGCAGACTAGGATCAGAGAGCAACTCAGCCTCTCAGGACCTCAAGTTCCTCCCTTAAAAAGGAAGGAGATTGGACTAAGGTCATTTGGTCATGTGACAAAAGTACATGATAGATAAAGTAATGAACTCCTGTTCTGTGAAAGCAGTGAATACATCTCTCCAAGGTCCCTTTCAGCTCTCTGGTTCCAGCAGAGCTCAGGCATAAAGGCAGAAGTCAAGATATTATTTAGAAGATAGGGATTATCAATAGCAACAATAAAACAATACTTTGAGCAGGTAAGGTTGCATCAAGTCAGGTCAAAAGAAAGCTGTCTTAGGTCATTGGGGTAGGTGTGTCCAAAGGAGAGTGCAGAATTGTTAAGGGAGCCAGAATCCCTTAAGGGATAGAATTGTTAAGGGACCTTGATCAAGAATGAGAATGGTTTTTCTGTCTTTGATATTGAAATACAGGAATCCTCAGGCAGAAGGGTGTCCAGCTTTTGCTTCATGAACCTCCAGTTGACTATTCGTAGTCAATATATGTGTATAGAAAGCCTGGGGCTAATCTCTTTCCCTTATTAGTCCATCCCACCTGTCACTGGTAAAGCTCTGCTTTAATTGTGTTGTTCCTATTTCAGAAGCTCCTTTCTCAAACAGCAGGTGTGAGTTTCTCTGCTCATTGTCTGGCCTCGTGCTCCACACTTCTGCTTACACAGGTGTTTTTGGAGACCCACCGTAGCTAGCCCATGTTATTTATGATATGATGGCAACTGCTTGTTGGCGCCTTTCTGGTGCCAAGCGCGGTGCCAGTTGCCTGTGTGCATACATTATTTCCAGCAGAAACACCATGTGTGCCTTTTCAGGGACTGGGTTCATGTTTCTCCCTCTGTAGGTCTTTACCTTTTCGTTCTGGTCTGTTAAAATTAAACCTAACTTGCTTTACCACCTCTAGCCCTTTCCCTTTCTTGCTACTCACCAGGATCAGTCTTTTTTTCTCTTCTCTCCTCTTCTTTTCCCTCTTCTTTTCTCTCGTGGATTGAGTCCTTTTAAGACTTCTGTTTTTCATCATTCCAGTGTTGGGTCAGCTTTATTACCTGTGGACAAGGATCTTGCTTTATATTTAACTTGTCTCCCACACAGCTCCTAGCAATGTGCTGAGTAAATGGTGGCCATTTGACCCATAAATAGTTGTCGGTCTATTGTGTATTGCTGGGTGAAGACTTAGGAGGAAATAACGTACAGTAAATCAGGGAATAGCAGGTCCAGTCCTCTGAGGTGCAGAACAACCCTTTAGCCTCTCGCAGTGGCAGCTAAGGCCTTCACACAATGCTTTGCTAGGGAATTTGCCAGCAGTTGTGGATCTTAGAGCATCTGCTTTATTTAATTAAGCAGTGTATGTTGAAACTGTAAATCTTTGGTATTATTTTCTTCCCTGGTCATTAAAGGATTTCACATTTCTTACCAACTGTGGCTTATTTCTCACTTTTGCTTTTTGCACTTTTACTCCTGTGTCCAACTGTTGTGTCTTTGTAACTTAGAGAATCCTCAAACTTTCAGATCCTTTTTGGAAGTAGACAAGAGTAAAAACTTAAATAAATAAATATTCTTTGTGCTCCCTTTAGAAGGCTGGCCTAGTTTCTACTTTGTGTTGAATTCCCATTTGTGTTTTGGGTCATTATGCAGTACTTGGTTCAGCCAATTAAATTTCTTCTAAGTATCTCTATTCTGCATCAGGATAGTCTTTTCTTGAGGCTTTAATATTGTTCCTTTGAGGAACATCCATCTTTCTGGTGTTCTTCTGTTGCTTAAACGTTCCTCCCATGGGACCTTTGACAATTTTCTGAGCCTAGCAATTCCAGTAAGTGCTTAATAACATAATTTAGGCTCTCTCTATACACGAGTCTACGGGACTTAGAGATTCCAGCACTCTGCATTTCACTGTAGTTTCTTCCCTCTGAAAAGCACACTTACCATGCTGTACATAGTGTCTGGTGCTATATTCTGTCTCCTCCATTTAACTTCCTTGCAAAGTGAATTATGCAGAAACCCAGAAAAATGGATGTTAGAGACTTTTACGTTTCAGTTGTGAGAGCAGCTAACTATATTTTAGACTTTGTAGTATATTTCATTAGTTCCAAATCACTGTTCTCCTTCATGATTGTGTATATTTACTTAATAACAGATATATGTACCTGAAAGTAGTCTACAAAGATCACATAGTTTAATTGTTTATTTACAGATATTTATGCTCTCTAGTCAGATGGCTGGTTTCAAAACTGTTTAATGGGATGATTTCATAGCTTTTCTTCCTAAACAATTATAAGAGATAAGGCAAATAGTGCTTACTACAAGTTACACACTGTTTTAAATGTAAACACCTACGTATAATAAGCAACATAGCTCCTTGTAAGAAATCCAATCAGAGTATATGTTTTTTAACAAGAAAAATTAATGTTTCTTTTTTTTTTTTTTTTTTTTTTTTCTTTTGTTGCAGTTTGGCTGGGGCTGGGTTTGAACCCACTGGCATATGGGGCCGGTGCCCTACTCACTGAACCACAGGTGCCGCCCAAAATTAATGTTTCTTAATTGTGATAACTAATACGTTTGGCCTTATTCTTGTCATCTTAATTTGTTTTCTATTTATCACCCTTTTCTTGCCTGCCTTTTTCTCTTTTCCCACTCAATACTGGATTTTCTTTATTTTCTTTTATACTTCTTGTTTGTAAATATTTATTTAGCTTCTATTCTCATATCTTTACATGTTAACAAGGACCAAAGTTACTCGTGATTTTTGTTGTCCTGTTGCCTGTTAGAACACCCTAACTCTAATCTCCTCTCATTTCCCTGTTGTTGATTTTTAATTTCAGAAAGGCAGTGAATTATAGACCTTAGCACAAGACTGCCTGATTTTGAACCCTACCCTATCATACGTTAGCTGTGTGATCTTGGGTAAGTTATAACTTCTATGTGCCATAATTTTCTTGTCTATAACATGATGAGCACTCACTTCATTAGAGCTGTTGAAAGGATTAAATGAGTTAATATATGCAAGCACTTAGAACAATGTCTGGCACATAGTAAGCATTCAAAATGTGGTAGCTACTGTCATTGTCATTATTCTACCTTGTTCTGAGCCTTCCCTTCCCATATCCATTTTTAATAGTTGACACATTTTAGATATACCAACATAGTAATTTTTTGAGATATAATTAACATACCTTATAATAATCTTAAGTGTTCTATTTGAAGAGCTTTGAGAAATATCTGCTTGTAACCACCTTCCCAAATAAGATACAGAATATTTCCATTCTCTCAGAAAGTTATCTTTCTATATCGCCCCCATCACCTCTGCAACCACTATCTGATTTTTATTACATTTTAGTTTTGTCTATAGTTTCCTGTAAATTGAATCATATAGTATATACTTTCTGACGTCTGGCTTCTTTGACATAACGTGGTATTTTTAAGATTCATCTGTGTTGTTGCACGTGTAGTAGTTCATTCATTATGAGGAATCGCCAAACAGTTCCTCCCGTAGTTGTACCATTTTACACTTCCAACAACAATGTAGGAGAGGTGTAGACACTCAGCAGTCTCCCCAGCCTTTGGTGTTTCTTCGTCTCCCTGACTTTAATGATTTTAGTGGATATGATGTTTAGCAATTTCTTTCCCTGCTGCTTTCAGTTTTTTTCTTACATACTATCCCTTCTTTCGGGTTCCATTTCCTTCTTATAGTAATTCTTTCAGTGAGAGTGTAAGACACAGTCTCAAATGACAGTTTATCATTCTAAAGATACTTAGTTGATTGGTATTTCCCTTAGTGTTTGAAAACTCTTACTCCATTTTCTTCTGACATCTTTTGTTACTAATAACAAATGTGTATCAGTCTAATTGTCATTATCTTAGAAGTAATACCTTTTTCTTTGGTTTACTAAATTTTTTTTTTCCTGTGTTGACATTTTGAAGTTTTTCTTCATAAGTCTTATGTCTATCTTTAATTCTGGAAAATTCTCGGAAATTATGTTTTCAAATTGCCTCTCCTACACATTCTCCTTTGTTTGCATCTGGAACGCCTGTTAGGTTTATGTTCACCTTTCTCATTCCTTCTTACATGCTCCTAACCTTTCTTCCATATTTTCTATCTTTTTAACTCTCTGCATCATCTGAGCAATTTTCTCAGACTTCTCGTCCTAATAACTGACTTTCTTTAGCTAAGTCAATCGATATAATTGATCAATGGAGGGATTTCAGTGCTAGAAGTTCTTTTGGCCCTTTATCACGTCTGCCATTCTTTTTTTCATGCTGTCATGTTCTTTCATTGTGGCATCCTTTCATTTGGCTTGTTTATTAAAATGAAACACAATTCATTGCTAGCATTTTTATAGTATCTTATAACTTTTATAGTTTTCAATTCTTTAAGATGCTATTTCTTCTGTTTTCCTGTATCTAATGACTTTCCGTCATAGTGAAGTTACATGATTCATTTCCGAATGTGACTTTTTGATATTTTGCCTTTTGGTGTTAGGGGGAGGTAGGGAGCCTCTTCCGTGACCCTCTAGCATTTCTCTATCTGGGTACAGCCCCTCTTTTATATTCCCCCCTCACCTCCAACTCCTGTTCCCATTTCCCTCTTCCCCAATGGCACCCACTCTAATGTATTTGATAAATGTTTTTCACTGCACGTGTAGCTTTATCTAATACATAGTATTATTTTGATTGTGTGTTTGTAACTACAAGTGATATTACACTCCAGAGCTCATCCTGTTTCTTATTTTTTCACTTAGTTCTGGATGTTTACGATCTATTCATGTTTCTGTCTGAACAGCTACTTGTTTCTCCTGTCTCATGCACCGTATTCCAGATGTACGTCTGTACATTTACTTATACAGGCTTTTAGTGACAGGCGTCTGAATTGCCTCTCATCTTCCTAGAACCACAATGACCCAGTGATCTTTCGGGCCTTATTTCCTTATGGGCATATGTGAGAATTTTTCTAGGAAACATATGTAGGAGGATGATCTCTGAGTCATGAGGCAAATATGCATAACTTATCTTACTTAATATTACCAGATTGTTTTTTGTAGAATTGCTATATTAACTAATCTACCCATCTATGATGCCTCATCTTCAAATCCGGGTTCTACCACAGGTTGTTGTGACATCTTAGAGAAATTATTCAACCTCTCTGGGCCTTAGTCTCCCCCATCAGTTAAAGGGGGATAATTACAGTATTCACCTCATCAGGCTATTAAGAAGATAAAATGAACTAACATCTGTAAAGCATATAAAACCATTTCCTGATTATAATAGGTATCAAATAAATGTCAGCCACTGTTTTATCATATCTACTATTACTACTTATTAGCCAATTTGCTTAATTTTTTTTCTGTTGGGTTTCAATTTTTTTCTTAAAATTTGTAGGAATTTATCTATTTTTAACCCAGGAATTTCTTATACATGTATATTCTAGATATTAATTCCTTGTGCCTCTAAACTGTACAACTGTTACCTCTCATTTCTGTCATTTGTCTGCTAATCTATCTAGAGTTCTTTGACAAAATCTTTTAATACCTCTGTAGTCAAATTTATTCTCTTTCTTCACTTTGAGGGCATTGTTGAAGTCTTTCCCTATCCTGTTTCTAAATGTCCCCTCTGACGTTTTCTGCTATTAGCTTTTATGGATTTACTTTTTTAGGTCTTCCTCATATGGTTTGTAATAATGAGCCTCTTTTCTGTATTTTTAATTTTTTTCCTATGAGTCATGAAAATATTTTTATTTGTCTGCTACTTGCCAGAGTAGAGTCATTTGCAATGCTTTCTGTCATTTGCAAGTTTTTATGTTAATTTCTCATTGCAAGATTCCTATATGATACAGTGTAAATTTGCATCCTATGCCTCTGTATACAATAGCCTACATTTTAGATTTCTTCTGGGTGCCTTTTTACCTATTCAAGGACAAGATAATTAGTAATATTTGTCACCATTTCCATGAGCCAGCAAACAAAGATTTCAAGGAGGGATAGGTATTTCAGGCTCTGGGCTTTACGTGAGGGTCTCAGTTCTAGCTCCCCCACTTTCTACCTGCCTGAAGCCACTTTTACAGTCTTTATGTGAGCGTTCATGCTTCCTGCTCCAAGCTTAGGGCCTGTACAGGAGTTTGAACCCCTCTGGGCCACCAAGGTCTCCACGCCCACTGACTATTCTAGATTTGTTTTTTATGTCTCTTTAATTTAAAGTGCCTTGGGATTATCCCCCCCCCCCCCCCCAAAGCTTGGCTATGTATTTTTAAAGCATTTTTTGTTATGTTTTATCCTCATTTCTGTATGTTGGTAATGGGAGAAAAGGCCCATTTATATCAGCTCAGTGTGCCATTTTGCAAAATGTCTGTTCTTTAATTCCTAATAATCTCAGTAAACTTTCAACATTGCTAACTTACATTCATTGTGTTGCCCTTGACCACCTTGATTGTTTTGGCCTTAATAATCCCCATTCTTCTTCAAGCATATAACCATCTTTTTAGTATCTGTGTATTGGTGAGCCACATAATTTGGTTTGATTTTTTTAAAGTCTTGACCAATTGTTCATTCTCCTAAAGTTATTCTATTATTTTCTAATTTAGTTGTTAACAAAAGCATTCAGTAGCTCTGACCACAAAGTCCTATAGTTAATTCTCTAAATATCTTCCTCTGCATCTTGGTGGATCTGTTTTTAGTCTGATATGGATACCCTCCCCTGAAAAATGACCATAGAACAACCTTTTAAGTTTCAGTTTGTCTTGAAAATACAATCCCGGTGACTTGTTTCTTGTAAAAGAATGTTTAAAAAGAGCTGGTGTATGTCCAGGTAAGTCTTTTGATTTATTGTAATCCATAGGTTTATGTATTACCTTATGGAATAAATCCCTTTATGTTGATATAATTTGTCCTTTAGAAAAACCTCATCAGTGCCTGTTTATGCTTTCTGTCATTTGCAAGTTCAATTCTTGTTCTGATTTTTTCTCAAACATTAAAATGTTAATTTAAAACTTTTTAGTTATCCCCTTTTTCTAAAGATAGCTCTTTTACTTGTTTTTTTTAAATCTTGCAGAATTTTTTCCTCTTTCTATAAATACCAAGAGATACAAATTCTAGTCCTGTTCCTGCTGCTACTATTACAGCAAGTCATGTAGCTGCTAGGACTACATCTTCATCTGCTTAAGAACACATTTTCATGTTTATAATACAGATATTAAAACAATATGGCTGCACAGTGTCAAAGATCCTCTTTGAGTAGCCTAAAAAAAATTCTGTGACTATATGAATTATCAATAATGTTAGGTACCATGGCATAGATGGGATTTGGAGTAGTTACAACTCAACAATTCATATTCATTTTAGAAACTTTTAATTTTAATTAGTAAACATTCTTTTTAAGAGCAGTTTTAGGTACAGGCAAAATCAAACAAAGTACAGAGGGTTTCCATGTTCCTCCCCACCCACACCTCGTTTCCATTCCCTACCACCCATGTCTGGTACTATAGTGATATATTTCTTACAATAAGAGAGCCTGTATTGACATGCCATTGTTACTCAAAGTTCATAGTTTAGATTAGGATTCATTCCTGCTGTTGTGCATTTTATGGGTTTTGACAAATGTGTGAAGACATACATCCGCCATCGCAGATAGATTCATGCAGAATAACTTCACTGCACTAAAAATCCTCTGTATTTATCCCTTCTCCTCGAATGCCCGTCAGTCACTGATCTTTTACTGTCTGCATACTTTATATGTTTTCTAAAATTCATATTGTTGGAACCATACAGTATGTAGCACTTTCAGACTGGTTTCTTTGACTTAGTAATATGCATTTAAATTCCCTCCGTGTCTTTTCATGGTTTGGTAGCTCATTATCTTTTTAGCACTGAATAATATTCAGTTGTTTGGGTGTACCACGATTTATCCATTATACCTACTTTTTGGTTGCTTCCAAATTAGGGCAGTTATGAATAAAGCTACTATAGCCATTGTGTGGAATCTGCATGTATATGGAAGTCTTCAACTCCTTTGGTAAATACCAAGGACTGTGATTGCGGGATCATGTAGCAAAAGTGTGTTTTAGTTTTGTAAGAAACTTCCAAACTATCTTTGAAAGGGGCTGTACTATTTTGCATTCCCACTAGCAAGGAGTGAGTGTTCCTATCTCTCCAAATCCTCACCAGCATTTGGTATTCTGCTGGATTTTGGTCATTCTAACAGGTGTGCAGTGTTATCTCCTTGTTTTAATTTGCAGTTCCCTAAAGACAACATTGAACATCTTTTCATATGCTTATTTGCCATCTCTGTATCATCTTTGGTGAGCTATCTCAGCAGGAAGGCTTCTAGTTTCTTACCATTAAGAATGACATTAGGTGTAGGTATTTTTGTAGATGCTCTCTATGAAGTTGAGGAAGTTCTCTATTTTTGGTTTATTGAGAGTTTTATTTTATTTACAAATGGGGATTGGAATTCTGCCACATGCTTTTTCTGTGTTTGGATTTTTCTTCTTAAGTTTATTGATGTGATGATTACATTAATTGATTTTTGGGTGTTGAAGCAGCCTTTCATAACCTGTGATAAGTCTCACTTCGGTTGTAGCATACAATTTTTTAAGGCATTGTTGATTCAATTTGCTAATTTTTCCTTGAGACAGGGCCTCATCTGTTGCCTTGTAGTTTTTATTAAAAGGTAGACATAGTTAAACAGGCCTTAAGTGATGTTGTGGTAAGGTGTGAGGGAAGGAGAAGTGTTCTGTAATCCTATGATTAGGTCTCAGTCTTAGTGAGCTTGTGTGCCCTGGACTTGGATGTCACAAGTGTTGTCAGGTTTTTTTGCTTCTTAAATGGTATAGCAGTGGTTGCCAACCTTTTTGGCACCAGGGGCTGCTTTCATGGAAGTCAGTTTTTCCTGGGACCAGGGTGGTATGGCAGGGTGGGGCATTAGATTCTTACAAGGAGCAAGCAACCTAGATCTTTGGCATGTGCAGGTTACAGTAGGATTCTTGCTCCTATGAGAATCTAATGCCACTGCTGAATTGACAGGAGGAGCCCAGGCAGTGCTGTGAGCGATGGGAATAGCAGTAAATATGGATGAAGTGTGCAGTTCACCTCCTGTTATGCATCCTGGTTCCTAACAGGCTGCTGATTAGTACTGGTCCACAGCCTGGGGTTGGGGCCTACAGGTATAGGATAGCTGGAGGGAGCTGGAGTTGGATCCCCCTCTTCATAAGTTAGGCTCTAGTAAAATAAGTTCTCTAGAGGGCAGCCCTAATTAAGAACAAAGTGCTTTGTTTTGTTGTACATGTATTTCAGAATGGTTCCTTTCCCCCGTCCCCAACAAGAGCCAGAAGGGATTTTTTTCCTGCTAGTCATTGTGAGGACTTGCTAGAGCTCATGGAGATAAAACTCATAGAAGTGTGGGGTCCTCCTCTGACCAGATCTCCCTGGAAATTAAACTCCCAGAGTTGTGCGCACTGAGCTTCCAGCAATTCACCAGTTACAGTTCAGGCTTTCTTCCTATAGCGGCTTTGCTTATGGGTTTTTTGTTTGTTAAGTTGTGATCCTCTGTGTCTGCCTGTCTCCAATTTTAGGGACAGTGGTTTGCCCTGTTCCTTTGTTCTGTAATAAATCTAAGAAGGGTTGATTTTTCAGGTTGTTCAGCTTTTTAATTGTTGTGAGGACAGATTGATGACTTCTAAACTCCTTATATACCAGACTGGAAACGAGAACTCAGAAATGTTTTCATTTCTGTTTTTATCTGTCTGTTTCAAATGTCAGAAAGTTTAGTAATAGTGGTGGGATGGAAAGGGAGTCACCTATAATCTTAAAACAAAGGCAATTACTGGGTCTTTTTTAATACATCTTTTTACCCTTAGTGTATTTTTTTCTTAAAAAGTGAGATCATACAGTTTCCTCAAAAGTAAGGTTTTCGAATCCAAAATCAAACTAGATGTCTTTTCCTCTAAACGGCCTTTGCTTATATTATCTGGATCATCACCAAACCTGCTTCTCCTTCCCTTACCCCCATTCAGTCCCTAAGGCATGGCTTTCTCCTGCTTGAAGCCCTTATTGATTTTCCCCTGGTCTCCTACAGTAATAGAGTTTGTCTCTAGCATTATCGTCCTCAAATTCTGTTCAGATATCGCTTAGGTGATACGTTTAAAATGTATATCTGACCTTGTGACTTTGCTGCTAAAAGGCCTTCAACCCCTTCTATGGTTCCTCCATTGCCTTTAGGATAAATCCAGGCTCTTAAATTTGGCCTTTATTTCTCTCCGTGGACAACCCCCTGCTTGCTCTCCAGACTCATCTCTTGACACTGCCTATCCCCTGCTTTATGTTCCAGTAATAATCTTAGCTCCTAACCCTCCCCCATCACTACAGGATATTTTCTTACCTGTGTGCCTCATGCAGGCTTCTCTGCCAGAATTGCCTTTTTCTCCCACTCTTTTTACCTTGGCAATGCCTCCATCTCTTATAAAACACTGGCCTGCTGTCACCTCCTCCTTAAAGCTTTACTTGAACACCTGGACTCCCTGTCCCCCAAACTGGGTTTCCCTATGCAAATCTCTGTCATTACATTTCCTTTTAATTATTTATTCATTCCACCAACTAACAGACAATATTTATGTTAGCAGAATTTTAAGCACTGAATACAGTAGTAGATGATAAGGCTGGAGGAAGTGAGCCAGCCAGCCATGCAGGGATGGAAGGCAACCCTGAGGCAGAGCATGCTTAGTATGCTCCAAGGTTGGCAAGGAAAGCAGTGTGCTTAGAGCAGAATGGATGAGGGGGAGAGAGGTAGAAGATGAGTTAGAGAGCTGATGACAGCTAGTTTAGGAAGGGCTTGTAGGCCATTCTAGGAACTTCACGTTTTATTCTAAAGCTGGAAGCCATTTGAGGCTTTTTGTGTAAAGAAGTGAAAAGATCTGGCTGTGTGCTAAATAGATCACTCTGATCACTGGGCTGAAGGTAAAGTGAGGTAGGGGAAGCAGTAGGGAAGGGCAGAGGCATGGAGACCAGTTAGGAGGTTGTTAGAATAGTCCAGCTATAAGATGATGATGGCGGCTTGGACTTGACCAGAGTAGAGCCAGGGAAGGTAATGATAAGTGATTGGATGTATTTTGAAGGTAGAGCCAACAGAATTTATGATAGATTGGATATAGGCTATGAGGAAAACACAAGTCAAGGATGACTTGGGTTTTGGTCTGAATAACGAGGACAGAATAGTGAAGAGGAGGAGGTGACAGGAGAGTTTTGGGTATGTTGAGTTTCAGAAACCTATTAGGTTTCCAATTGGAGGTGTTGAATAGGTAATGGAAGGTATAGATCTGGAGTTCAGAGGAGAGGTCTGAGCCAGAGATATAAATCTGAAGGCTGCAAGCATTTAAATGATACTTCAAAGCTATGAAATCAGGTGAGAGAGAGGAGGTGGGGTGATGGAGTTCTGAAGCGCTCTGGATGGTAGAGGCCACAGTGAGGAAGAAGAGCCAATAAGGAAACAGTTAGCAAGAGAAACCAAGTGACAAATGCATGTTAAGAAGGAGGGAATGAGGACCTCCATCCAGTGCTGCAGATGGTTGAGAATACTGTATTACAAGTCTGGCTATATATTTGTCTTCTGGGAGCAGGAAAGACATATGGTAGTTTCATTCCAGCTTTGAAGTCAGTGAGATATGGCATGCCGTTTAATGACTGTTTATCTTAGGCTGGTTTTCTAAGCTTCAGACTCATCTGTAAAATGGGAAAATAACATGTTTTCCACTGAATCATTGTGAGGATCAAATGAGATCACCCCTACAAAGTACAGTCCTTTCATACAGTTAACACATGATGATTATAATGATCATTATTAATTGGTATTCCTGGCATACTGCCCCTCCTTGTTGAGCAACCTTTGTTGAATGAATGAGCGAACGGCCTTTTTTATTTGTGTAGCATTTCATGCAGGCTATTTCCCTGTGTGAACTGACAACATGGTATTTTGTGGGTTTCTAGGGCTGATCCTCACAAAGTAGACTCCAGAAGAAGAGAATAAGAGTTCGCGGGACCAAACTGATGCGATGGAGCTCCCCAACTACAGCCGGCAGCTGCTGCAGCAGCTCTACACTCTGTGCAAAGAGCAGCAGTTCTGTGACTGCACCATTTCCATTGGCACCATTTACTTCAGGGCTCACAAACTAGTCCTCGCCGCTGCCAGCCTCCTGTTCAAAACTCTGCTGGACAACACAGACACCATCTCCATCGATGCCTCGGTGGTGAGCCCCGAGGAGTTTGCCCTCCTGTTAGAAATGATGTACACTGGTAGACTTCCTGTGGGCAAGCATAACTTCTCCAAAATCATCTCTTTAGCCGACAGCCTACAGATGTTTGATGTAGCTGTTAGTTGTAAAAATCTTCTCACCAGCCTTGTAAACTGCTCTGTTCAGGGTCAAGTGGTAAGAGATGTCTCCACACTACCCTCAGAGTCAATCAGGAAGAAATCAGAGAAGACTCAAGTAGAAATCCTTTCCCCGGAAGGTGCTGGAGAGCCTCATTCTCCGGAGGTTTCTGCCCCTCCGGGGGGCCCTGTGAAAGCTGAGATAGAGGAAGCAATCCATACAGTTACCCAGGAAATGAGTGTGGATCCTCCCCCTGCTCGGGAGGTTCAGGGGAATGCAGACACCCCAGTAGAGACTCCTAACACAGCTGAAGTCTGTTCCCCTGCCCCTGTTGTACAAACCTCTAGTGAGGCAAAAGAGGCAAGCACGGAACCAGGTAATATTCATTTCATAGTTGTCATATAAGCTATTAATATCTTTCTATTTTCAATTACTGAATTCAATGAGCTTAATCAGTTTTTAGGTTTCATCAATAAATTTACCAAAGACTACTGTGTTATGTAGAAAACCAAAATCCAATGCAGTACCCTATTGGTACATTCTTCTTTTAAAAGCATCTGTGTTTTTGAAAGTTGAAAGTCTGAAGATGAACTACAGATCAGAAAAGCAGTATTAAAATAATGATGAATTATTTCTGATAATTATCCATTATTTTAACTGGACTGAAGGTGGCACCATCAAGAAAGCCGTGAGAGAAGCTGTTGTCTGTGACCCATAATTGACGTGCTAGATGTCACTTAGTGCAGTAGACTGTGACCTGAAGGTTCTCAGACAGCTTACGTGTTTACAACATCATTTCAAATAACGAATTGCTGGTTTGTTTTATTTTGTCCTATATTCAGAATGTGAGAGGAAACACAACCAACTGAATTTTCTTCTAGAAAATGAAACTGTATTCTCAGATGCACTCATGGTTACCCAGGATGGTTTAAAAAAACTAGAAGTATGTTCAGAAATTCAAGGCCCACAAAAGGAGGTAAGTACCTCTGAGTTTTATTTCTTTGCTAGTTTAGTGTTCTCATGATATCATAACAACTTCTCATGGGGCAGCAGAAATATGAAAATACAGAATATCCCAACATTTCAATTTTTTGAAATATTAACTTTTTTGGAGATTTAATCTATATGGGGCAGTCTTGAAAAAGTATAGGCAGGGAGGAGAGATTAAAGATGGTGGCCGAGTAACAGCTTCCCTGCAACTGGGCATGGTGAGTCTGGGGAGATAAGACTCCAGGCATCTCTGGCTGGTGGGATCTGCCTATAATCATCCCTTTGAGGATACAGGGAGTCAGCAAGGGACTTCTGGACCCCAAAAGGAGGACAAAAACAGTAGAAAACTGGCAAGTGGTTGCATGTGTTCAATCGACCTAATCCCACCAGCAACCATAAGTACAAGCAGCAGTGAGACTGCAAACCGGAAAGGCCTTACCTGTGAACTGTTTCGGTGTTTTTGGACTTGGCACGCAGTTGAACTGCCTTGGGGAGAGCTTGAGCAGGAGTGCGGAGAACTTTGGGCATTGTCAGAGGCCCCAGACAGAGCCACTGAGCTGGGCTGCAGGGAGCCATTGTGAGAGAACTGCCCCGGCAAGCTCTGCCCTCAGGGTCCCAGAGCAAGGATCCGGTGGGACCTACTAACCTAGTGACTGAGCAGCCTAAAGGTGGGGACCGAGCTGCCTTACAGCCTTAACCCTTAGGGGAAGAGTGAGACAGTTTTGGCACCCTGGAGCCTCGGGCTGTTGCCCTGGGTAGAGTTCTGTGGGGTCACAGCTCATAGCAACCTCAAACTCCTGGGCTTGGTGCCGCCTGGACCTCCATAAGATCTGCACCGGGACCCCGCACCAACCGGGCCTCTGCATGTCCTGACCAGGAACTGTGGGAGCCGTGCAACCCTGCATCTTCCCTCCTGTGTCCTCCCAGCCTCCACACTGGCCTGCTCATCTGGCCAGGGATACTGGTAGCCACGTGTCCTTGGGAACCCTCCCTGCCTCTGCACAGAGCCCTTCTCCTGGCCAGAGACTGCTGGAGCCTTGGGCTCTCTGTGCCAAAGTCACTGGGTGCCAGGCACTCACAGAACCATGCGCACCATCTCCCGCCCTGTTGCTGAATCCGGGTGTGTCACACACCGAAGCTAATTCCACAACCAGAACTCCCTAGCTGGAGCAGCCCCAGAGGAACTACACAGGGTCACTCCCTACAAAGATCCAGCAACGATAGAGTGATCCCGCTGGGGTCTAATCTTGGAGAGACATCTCCCCAACTCTGAGGACGGCCAGAGGCAACAGTGAAAAACAATCATGAGGTGAAATCAACAGAAAAACTCTGGCAATATGAATAATCAGAGTAGATCAATTCCCCCAAGGATCAATAGGGCAGACACAGCACAAGATCCCATGCACAAACAAATAGCTGAGATGTCAGAAATCGAATTCAGAATCTGGATAGCAAATAAGATTGAATTAGAACTCCAAGCAGTGACCCAAAAGATATCTCAAGAATTCAACGAATTCAAAGACCAAATGACCAAAGATTTTGACACAATGAGACAAGAAGTTACAGCCCTCAAAGATCTGAGAAACACAGTAGAATCCCTCAGTAACAGAATGGAGCAAGCAGAAGAAAGGATTTCTGACATTGAAGACAAAGTTTTCGAACACTCCCAAACTCTCAAAGAGGATGAGAAATGGAGAGCAAAAACAGACCACTC
>CAUYPK010042143.1:0-16929 GCA_963574355.1 Loris lydekkerianus | reverse complement strand
ACAGACATATGAAAAAATGCTCATCATCTTTAATCATCAGAGAAATGCAAATCAAAACTACCTTGAGATACCATCTAACTCCAGTAAGATTAGCCCATATCACAAAATCCCAAGACCAGACATGTTGGCGTGGATGTGGAGGAAAGGGCACACTTCTACACTGCTGGTGGGAATGCAAATTAATACATTCCTTTTGGAAACATGTTTGGAGAACACGTAGAGATCTAAAAATAGACCTGCCATTCAATCCTATAATTCCTCTTGTAGGTATATACCCAGAAGACCAAAAATCACATTACAACAAAGATATTTGCACCAGAATGTTTATTGCAGCACAATTCACAATTGGTAAGTCATGGAAAAAGCCCAAGTGTCCATCGATCCATGAATAGATTAATAAACTGTGGTATATGTACATCATAGAATATTATGCAGCCTTAAAGAAAGATGGAGACTTTACCTGTTTCATGTTTACATGGATGGAGCTGGAACATATTCTTCTTAGTAAAGTATCTCAAGAATTGAAGAAAAAGTATCCAATGTACTCAGCCCTACTATGAAACTAATTTTTGGCTTTCATATGAGAGTTATAACCCAGTTATAACCTAAGAATATGGGGAATGGTGAGAGGGAGGGGAGGGAAGGGGAGAATGGGCAGAGGGAGGGTGATAGGTGGGATTACACCTGCGGTGCATCCTACAAGGGTACATGTGAAACTTAGTAAATGGTAGAATATAATTGTCTTAACACAATAACTAAGAAAATGCCAGGAAGTCTATATTAACCAGTGTGATGAAAATGTGTCAAACTGTTTATAAAACCAATGTATGGTGCCCCATGATCACATTAATGTACACAACTATGATTTAATGTTCATAAAATATATATATAATAAAAAAAGAAACCTAGGTAAGGAATATGCTTCTCCCTAGCTTCTTGTCTTTGGACATAGTTGTGTGAAGTAGCTATGATGTGACAAACTTGATGACAAATGTCAGCATACTTAGCAAAGCTGAAGGACAGAAAAATTCTGATAGATTTCTTAATGAAATCTTTGAGCTCCCAAGTAAGCCCTAGGACCATTCTGGACTTAGAAAGTGAGATAATAGGCTTGGCACCTGTAGCTCAAGTGGCTAAGGTGCCAGCCACATATACCAGAGCTGGTTCGTTCGAATCCAGCCTGGGCCCATCAAACAACAACTACACCCAAAATAATAGACAGGCATTGTGGTGAGTGCCTGTAGTCCCAGTACTTGGGAGGCTGAGGCAAGAGAATTGCTTAAGCCCAAGAGTTGGAGGTGTAGTAACCAACCCGGCAAGAAGACTTCTAAAAGCCCCTAACTGTTTCAGCCTGAGTCCCTGTCCGTCTCAAATCCCCCTTATTAGTTTAATTCTGAGAACAGGTTACAAGGAAGTTCTCTCTGAGTTCCCTGTCCCTCACCAAACAATGGTAAAAACTCACTCAAGCAGTTTCCCAGGTTCTGTAACCCCCCAAACCTACCCCAACCCCCTACCAATGGCTAAACAATGGTGCAAAGCTTACTCAAGCGAAATTTTCCAAGCTAAGTTTGTCCCCATGCCAGCTGCCACGATGTAACCCCCTCACTTGCGGTAACCAGTGCCAAACCCCCTGACTCGCTGTAACCCCACCCTTGTGACAACCGCCACTCTGTAGCCCCCCTGAGCCAACTCTATAACCCCGCCCCTGAGCTAACCAACTGCCACATTCTGCTTCTGTTTTTGCTTGGCTTGCCACGTAACATAGAAAGGGTATAAAAATCACACTGCTTTTCTCTTCAGCACCATTTGCCCTTTGGGCAGCAACCTGCCTATGCAGGTGTAATAAATCACCATCTGATTTATACCTGAAATGGGGTCTGAGTCTTTCAGCCAGGTGTCAAATGAGTACAACAGAGGTTGCTGTGAGCTGTGATGCCACGGCCCTCTACCCAGGGCGACAGCTTGAGACTCTGTCTAAAAAAAAAAAAAAAAAAAGAAAAGAAAGAAAGGAAGTGAGACAATAAAAATCGCTATCACTTACTGGTTTTACTTGTAGCCCAAAGCATCCTAACTGATCCGGTATCTCAGAGTGGACAAAAGGAAAGCAGAGGTTAGCTGGAGTCAAGTGAGGCAAAGGTCATGAGGCTGGAGCCAGCATCCACATCATACAAGTTCATGCCTGAAGTGAAGAAGGCCCAGTCTCTACTTTTTATGGCAACATGAGTAAAGAGGTTAACTAGGAAAGCCAGAGTCAGATTTGTCAGTCCAGGCTGGAGTATGCTATTCTGTGATAAGAAAAAAAAAAAGCCTCAAAGAGTCACCCAATCAGAACTTTATTTCTCACTCATATTAGATGTGTGACATGGACTGGTGCGGGCTTGGCTCATGTAGTCATCCAGGGATCCAGGCTGATGATGGCCCCGTATCAGCACACAATCTCATGTTCACTGCAGCAGTGAGATGAAAACAAAAAGAATTGCACACTGTCTTTTAAAGCTTCATTGGCCAAAGCAAGCTGCACATTCGCACTCAACTCCAAAAAAGGCCCGAGGGAAGTGCAGTCCTGCCACAGGCCCAGAAGGAGAATCTGCTTGTAGCTCTAGCACCTGTCACTTCTCGTCTCCACCCAAGACTTCCTTTTTTTTTTTTTTTTAATTGTTTGGGATTCATTGAGGGTACAAAGAATTAGGTTACATTGATTGCACTAGTTAGATGAAGTCCCTCTTATAATTGTGTCCCACCCCCAAGAGGTGTGCCATACACTGTAACCCCCATCCCTCTCCCTCCTCCCCTCTCTCCAATCCCTCATTCTCCTACCCCCACCTTGTATTAGATCATCTTCTGCCTTCATATTAGAATTGAGTACATTGGATTCTTCTCCATTCCTGTGATGCCTTACTAACAAGAATGTGTTCCAACTCTATCCAGATTAATACAAAAGATGTAAATTCTTCATCTTTTTAGTGGCTGAATAGTACTCCATGGTATACATATACCACAGCTTTTTTTTTATATACAATAATTATTTTACGTAAACATGTTTTGATATAACTTAAAAGCTCAAATTTAAGTAAAAGTATATATATTCTATGTTCTTGTGAAATTTATTTATGGAAAAAAATGAGGAAATATGTCCAATTACCTTTTACAAAGTATATTTATGTATACATTTTTATCTTTTAATATCTTGTATAAATACTATGAAGGAAACAACATTGTTAGAATGTGGGATTATGATTGTTATTATATATTATTTTCAGTATTTTGTAATATATCCATAGTTGGGAATTACTTTTATAGTTAAAACATTCCTATTTTATGTTTATGTCTATATTTGAGGTTTTAAATATGTATACAAATTTCATATAAAAATATACAACTCAGTGACATTTTATAAGCCAGCACTCATAACTAGAAGCAAAATATTATCAGCACCCCAAAAGCTTACCTTGTGCTCCCTTTCAAGGGTAGCTGCTGTCATGACTTCTATTTCTTTTTTTTTTTTTTTTTCCTTTAATTGCAGAGCTGGAATAGATGTTATGACTTCTAAAAGCACAGATTAAGGCCAGGCATGATGACTCACGCCTGTAATCCTAGCACTCTGAGAGGCCGAGGTGGGTGGATTGCCTGAGCTCAGGAGTTCGAGACCAAGACCCTGTCTCCAAAACTAGCTAGGCATTATATTGAGTGCCTACAGTCCCAGCCATTCGGGAGGCTGAGGCAAGAGGATCACCCAAGCCCAAGATTTTAGGTTGCGTGAGCTATCAGGTCACTGCACTCCACAGAGGGTGACCAGGTAAGACCCAGTCTCAAAAAAAAGCACTTATTATTTCTGTTTTTATACTTTATATAAATATAATCATACAGTATTCTTCTGTGACTGGCTTCCCTTGCTCAATATTATATTTATGAGATTTATCAATATTGCTATATGTAGTTATAGCTCATCCTTTCTGGTTGTTACATAATATTCCATTGTGTGAATAAACCACAATTTATTTATTCATTCTGATGTTCTTGGGCATTTGGATAGTATTAAGTTTCTGGATATTATGATTGGGGATGTCATAAACGTTCTATTCCAGGTTCTTTGGTGAACACATGCCTGTGCTTCTGTAGGGCACATAGCCAGGTTTGGGATTGTTTGGTTAGGATTCAGCTTTAGTAGATACTTCCAGATGAATTTTTCCAAAGTGGTTGTACCAATTTACAATCACACCAGCTGGCAATATGTGAGGATTTCCGTTCCTCGACATTCTTGCCAATACCTGATGTGTGCTTCTTCTATGAAGAAGCAGAATAAGTAAGATATCTCTCTTATTGATTTTATGAGTATGTGTGTATGTGCCTATGTGTGTTTATACACACACACACACACACACACACACACACTGCTGACTCTTGAATGACAGGGTGGTGGGTGTCTAAGGGCATTGGCTCCCTGCAGTTTAAAATCTGCATAAGACTTTTGACTCCCCCCAAACTTAACTACTCATAGCCCACTGTTGACCAGAAGCCTTACCGATGACAAAATGGTAAATTAACATGTGTCTTGCAAGCTATATGTATCATATATTGTATTCTTATAGTAAAGAAAGCTAAAGAGTTCAATTCATAATTGCCAAGTCGTGGAAGCAACCTACGTGCCCATAAAGCCATGAATGGATCAATAGACTGTGGTATAGGTACACATGGAACACCATGCAGCCATTAAAAAAGATGGAGACCCTACATCCTTTACATTTACCTGGAGTTGAAACACATTCTTCCCAGTAAAGCATCACAAGATTGGAAAGATAAATATCCAATGTACTCCATACTAATATGAAATCAATATATAAACAATTTCATGTTCCTAAGAACAATAAAATACTATTATAGTCCAGTTCATATTCCTAAGAACAACAAAATACTATTATAGTCCATTTATTATATAAGAACAATAAAATACTTATTTTTAAAAATAGTATTATATACAGAAGGAGGGAGGGCATGAGGTGGGATCTCACTTAATGTGCACATTGTGAGGGTGTATAACCTGCCCCCTGGGTGAGGGGCTCTTCTACAAATGGAACTTTACCCTGGGAGTGAGAACAATGTAACCTAAATATTGTACCCTCATATGAATTTAAATAAAATTGAAAAATAATAAAATAGGCTCGGAGCCTGTGGCTCAAGCGGCTAAGGCGCCAACCACATACACCTGAGCTGGGCGGGTTTGAATCCAGTTCGGGCCTGCCAAACAACAATGACAACTGCAACCAAAAAATGGCCAGGTGTTCTAGTGGGCACCTGTAGTCCCAGCTACTTGGGAGGCTGAGGCAAGAGAATCGCTTAAGCTCAGGAGTTGGAGGTTGCTGTGAGCTGTGATGCCACGGCACTCTACCCAGGGTGACAGCTTGAGGCTCTGTCTCAAAATAATAATAATCATTAAAAAAAAAAATGCAATCCTTAAAAAAAATATAGTAAATAAGAGAAAAGAAAAAGTTATTAAGAAAATCATAAGGATAAGAAAATGTATTTACTCTTCATCTCTTCATTAAGTGGGAGTAGATTATCATAAAGGTCTTCATTCTTACTGGTTTCATGTTGAGTAGACTAAAGAGGAAGAAGAGGGATTGATTTTGCTGTCTCAGGGTGCCAGAGGCAGAAGGAAGTCCACATATAAGTGGACCTGCAGAGTTCAAATCCATGTTGTTTGAGTCAGCTGTGTACACACACACACACACACACACACACACACACACACACACATTACATACTGAGAAAGGGAGAAAGATTTATGATAGCTATTGGCTCATTCAGTTATGGAGGCCAAGAAATCCTATGATCTGTCTGGAGAACCAGGAAAGCTGCTGGTGTAACTCACTCTAACTCTGACAGCCAAGAACCAGGAAAGCCAATGGTTGGTTGCTTGTAATTAGAAACACTTCTGGACTCAAGTAATATAATATTTGTGAAACACTACATAGATATTTTGTATTACTTTTAGAGCTTTAATAACTTTGAAATGTTCTCAACAGGTTGGTTTTCTTTTTTATTTTATCCACTAGTACTCTATATAGTTTTTAAAATTTGTCTCCAAAACAAGATAGAAGGCATAAAACAATTAAAAAACTGTCTACATATAATACACATGTTTATATATAAATTAAGTGTAATTTAAAGAAATAAGTATAGAATATTATTAGTATAGAATATTATTAGCCTTTTAAGGTTATATCATAATGGCAAGCTCTTTAGGAAAGGAGGACTTGTGTTTAGCATAGTGCCTGTCTCATGGGGGCTTGGTGTTTATTTATTAAGTAGGTGAAACAATAAAAAATTTTGCTGTCAGGTTTTTCTCTTTTCAGATTTTGTTGGGAGCTTCTCTCAAGTTAACATCGTATAGACAAGTCAGAGAGGAAAAAGGCAAAATTGTGAAATCACTGGAAAATAAGTATTATGTTTTAGTAATTTTTTTACAGGACTTATTTGGGGAGAATGTAATTATTCAAATATCCATTAAAAAACAAATGATAATAATAATTAAGATGTGTTAGTGAAATAAGAAATTCTGCAATAATGGCAGCGCCTGTTGCTCAGTGGGCAGGGTGCTGGCCACATACACCGAGGCTGGCAGGTTCAAACCCGCCCCAGGCCTGCTAAACAACAAAGACAACTGCAACGAAAAAATAGCCAGGCACTTTGGCGGGCGCCTGCAGCTCCAGCCACCTGGGAGTCTGAGGCAAGAGAATCACTCAAGCCCAAGAGTTTGAGGCTGCCATGAGCTGTGACGCCATCGCACTCCACCAAGGGCGAACCACAGCTTGTTAATTCATTCCTGTGTTGGTAGGCATTTAGGTTGTTTCCACATTTTGGTGATTGTAAGTTGAGCTGCGATAAACAGTCTAGTGCAAATGTCCTTATGATAAAAGGATTTTTTTCTTCTGGGTAGATGCCTAGTAATGGGATTGCAGGATCAAATGGGAGGTCTAATTGAGTTCTTTGAGGATTCTCCATTCTTCTTCCAAAAAGATGGTATTAGTTTGCAGTCCCACCAGCAATGTAAAAGCATTATTTTCTCTCCATCTCCACACCAGCATCTGCAGCTTTGAGACTTTGTGATATAAGAAGACTTCATTTTTAGATGGCTTGGAGGGCAAGGAGAAGACCTGGATTTCTAAGAGCCCATGTGGTCAACAACAGAGGTGGGCCATCTGTTCTAACCCCATCCTCTACCACCCTATGGCATGGGAACACACATGATACCCAACGTGCTCAGGACTACCTTCCAGTGCTGGAATGGAAACAGTTACATTGGAAATAATGACAGGAAATTAAAAAGCATTATTTTCCTCTGTAGGTCATATTTCTTTCCTACTGCTACTGAAATTACAATAAACTTAGTGGCTTTAAACAATACAGATTTACTTTTATTTTATTATTATTATTATTTTTTGTAGAGACATAGTCTCATTTTATCGCCCTCGGTAGAGTGCTGTGGCATCACACAGCTCACAGCAACTTCCAACTCTTGGGCTTAGGTGATTCTCTTGCCTCAGCCTCACAAGTAACTGGGACCACAGGCTCCCACCACAATGCCTGGCTATTTTTTTGTT
Organism: Loris lydekkerianus; assembly: GCA_963574355.1. Taxonomy (NCBI): domain Eukaryota; kingdom Metazoa; phylum Chordata; class Mammalia; order Primates; family Lorisidae; genus Loris; species Loris lydekkerianus. The sequence continues at coordinate 9,328 of CAUYPK010042143.1, read as the reverse complement.
GCAGTTTGGCCGGGGCAGAGTTTGAACCCACCACCCTCAGAATATGGGGCCGGTGCCCTACCCACTGAGCCACAGGCACCACCCCCAACAATACAGATTTATTATCTTACAGTTCTAAGTCAGAAATGTGAGATGAGTCTTACTGAACTAAAATCAAGATGTTGGCAGGATAGTGTTCCTTCTGGTGGCTCTAGGGAAAGGTCTGTTTCCTTGCCTTTTTCAACTTCTGGATGTTACCCACATTCCTTGGCCCACAGCCCCTTCCTCCATCTTCAAACCTGGCGACATCAGGCCAGGTCCTCCCACTGCCATCTCTCTGGTTCATTTACTCTGCCTCCCTCTTTCATTTAGAAGGACCCTGTGGGTCTGGCATGGTGGTTCACACATATTCAGCACTTGGGAGGCTGAGGTGGGTTGATTGTCTGAGCTCACAGGTTCAAGACCAACCTGAGCAAGAGCAAGACCTCATCTCTAAAAATAGCTGGGCATTGTGGTTGGTGCCTGTAGTTCCAGCTACTCAGGAGGCTGAGGCAAGAGAATCACTTGAGCCCAAGATTTTGAAGTTGCTGTAAGCTATGATGCCACAGCACTCTACTGAGGGTGACAAGTAAGACTGTCTCAAAAAAAAAAAAAGAAAGAAGAACGAAGCACCCTGTTATTACATTGGGCCTACTTGGATAATCCAGGAGAATCTCCCCATTAAAAAGTCAGTTGATTGGCAACCTTAATTTCCCCTCTTTCCTTTGACATGTAATGGAACATTTTCACAGGTTCTGGGTTAGGATGTGGACATATTTTGTATTGGGGAATTATTTTACCCACCACCCAGGCCTAGGAAGATAAGGGTCTCCCTTCTAGGAGGAAAAGTGGCAATGTCACGTGGGAAATAGCCAGTGAATACATGATGTGAGGCTATAGATCCATTTAAGCATTTTCAAATTAAGCATTTAAATATGTAAGCACTAATATAGCTTTATTCTAATATTATATTAGTTTTAATTATCCCATTCCACAGCCAATCAGCACATCCCTTTAGGTACCATAGGCCGAAGCCTGTATTTTCTCTCCTAGTGTTTTCCCCTTTCTCCCCATGCCCTACCAAAATGAAGTCAGATCTGTGCTTGATTGCCTCAGGGGAGGTGTACAGCCTGGATAGAGAAAGGAGAGGGAGGAGAGAGAGAACGGTGGGTGCCTGGGCCCTGCTTCCCAGTAGCACTCTGAAGAGGTGGTAATTCCCCAAAGAGGAGTGCCCCCACCCCCTGCTGTGTGTGCAGGGAGATGCACTGGAAACAGCAGGCTGCCCAGCTGCCTGACCAATTTCCTCAGCTCCCACAGCAATGAACAGGTGACCATGAATAGCTTTGTGGAAACTTACAAATGACAACCAACAGACAAGATCCCCTCCCATCCCCCAGATGACTGGTACTGTGAAAGGTCCCAAGACCTTGTCTTGACATCACGGAGGCAGGAACTTTGAGAATGACTCAGGTAGAATTTCCCACACCCGGTTGAGATGGGGTGCAGAATCAAAATTAAGTTGATTTAGAAAACAATACAGAAAATGTCTTAACACAATAACTAAGAAAATGCCAGGAAGGCTATGCTAACCAATGTGATGAAAATATGTCAAATGGTATATAAAACCAGTGTATGGTGCCCCATGATTGCGTTAATGAACACAGCTAATATTTAATAAAAAAAAAAAAAAGAAAATAATACAGAGAGACAACGTTTCTTACAGAACTAGATGTGTAGTCTAGGACTAATAACAAGAAAGACAGACACATCTTTCAGTCTATCGAGGAGTTTGGACATAGTAGAAGAGAAGGCAGAGGGAACTCATGCTTTGTACATGGGAAGTCACAAGATTAACATGAAGCTTTTGAGTTTCTTCATCCATATCAGAGAATACAATGTTTCTTCACAGAACATTTTATATGCAATAGCATTATAGGAAGACTGACAGAGTGAAAAAGTTGGAGTGCTCTAAAGAACATCTATACAAATTGGAACAGCCTTTTTGGAGAGTAATTGGGAAGTATCTAGGGACCAGGTGCATTTGCTATGATTCAGCAACTTTCCCAGCCCAAGTGCTCAGAGATATATGTACCAAGGATGTTCTTAAATAGGTTCCCTCTTCTCTAGCTTTCCTCCTGTGGCTAAAGTCAGCAACTCTCAAGTGGCCCACTGCAACAGCCTCTCTATTAACACCTTTTATTCAGTTTTTAACCACACCAGTGAGAATCAAAATTGTCAAATTTTTCAATGGCAATTTCTCCACACCAGAAGGTAGTTATGACTCTCATCGTAGAAGAAACAATTTGGGCTTTTCCTACTTTTAAAATGTTTATCAAATCCTGTATTTCTCACTGGCTTTTGAAACATGTAGAAAATAAGTAAGAAATATTCCAATGAATGCAACATACAAATGTTAGTAAAAAGCGAGACACATTCCTTTGGGAAAATGGCTGTTAAAAAAAAAAATGCAGTCTGGGGCAGCGCCTGTGGCTCAGTGAGTAGGGCTCCGGCCCCATATACCAAGGGTAGCGGGTTCAAACCTGGCCCCGGCCAAACTGCTACAAAAAAATAGCCAGGCGTTGTGGCAGGCGCCTGTAGTCCCAGCTGCTTGGGAGGCTAAGGCAAGAGAATCGTGGAAGCCCAAGAGCTGGAGGTTGCTGTGAGCTGTGTGACTCCATAGCACTCTACCGAGGGCAGTAAAGTGAGACTCTGTCTCTACAAAAAAAGAAAAAAAAAAAAAATCCAGTCTGTGTATGCAAAGTAAGCGAGGAAATTCAGTCTGTTTTTCTTCTTTAAAAATTCATTACTGGCTCAGCACCTGTAGCTCAGTGGCTAGGGTGCCAGCCAAATACACTGGAGCTGGCAGGTTCGAATCCAGCCCAGGACTGCCAAACAACAATGACAACTAAACCAAAAAATATCCGGGTGTTGTGGTGGGTGCCTGTAGTTCCAGCTACTTGGGAGGCTGAGGCAAGAGAATTGCTTAAGCCCAAGAATTGGAGGTTACTGTGAGCTGTGACGCCACGGCACTCTACCCAGGGTGACATAGTGTGACTCTGTCTCAAAAAAAAAAAAAAAAAAAAAAAAAATTGTTACTCCTAAAATACCATTCCACAAAATTGGAAGTGAAGGACTCAAGGTCAGGAGAGGGAAGGGATGGGGAAGGAGCACACACCATTAACACAAGAAGTGAAATGGTACAAACATAAGCAGTTTATAACAGACTAGGATCATACTCCCAAAATAGCAAAGGCTGATTGAAGAAATTCACCATTCTGCAAGAGTTAGGTGTGAACTGCTGTGTGAAGACAGTGACAGTCACTACCTTGGAGCAATCCCCTTTCCCACTCCAAATCCTGGTTTCTGCACCATGCCTCACGGGGAGGGCCTCTCATTCCACCACCCAGCCCACCTCTAGGGCCTCCAGGTCCCTGAAGGTGGCTATCTCAATATTACCTTCCCTGGCAGCTTGAGTCTTCTTCTCTTCCACATTCAAGTGGACCTCACCACTGAACATGATCAGCCTGTTGCTAAGGACCTTCTGAACAGGCTCAGAATCATCAAACACAACAAAACCAAAATTGGGTAATTTCCCACCGCTGTTGATAGGCAGCTCCACCACATTCCTGTAATTTTGAAAGAAATATTTAAGCTCTGATTTGTCTACCTCATGAGGCAGATTGCCAATGAAGAGTTGGTGATTGTCAGGTGTCTAACAATTCTTCGGGGTTCAACATCACCTTGTTCACCAGCCTCACGAATTGGTTTGGGACCTCTCTGCAATATTTATCCACTGTTCTTGCACTCTTTGATCCCTTTGAGGTCTCTGTGGTGGAATCTGAATTTCAGGCTTAGACTCTGGATGAGGCTGTGAAGCTGGTACTTTAACAACATGAGGTGGTATTCCAGTAACCGGAACAGCTCCATGGGGGGCAAGGTTCTTACTGGTCACAGATGCCCAAGAAAATATCCTCAAGTCTTCTTGGACTGTCTGAGCTATATCTATAGGTGCTGGAGAAGAACTCTTCTGTGTATCCTCAGGAGAAGTTTCTTCTAACACTGGCTCAGACTTTTCCTCTTTGATTTCAGATACAGGCTCTTGCTCTGGTTCAGGTACAGGATCAGGCTCTGGTTTGACAACTGGCCCCTCTAAATGTTCTTCCATGTCATAACTGACAACAGTCTGATCATAGAAAATTCCAGAATCATCAGGAACCACCTCAGGTGTCTTCTATCTTTCTTCAGGTTCCTCTACTTCTTCCTCAGATTCCTCCTGAGGCTCAATGACAAAGCCATGAGTGACCCCATCTTGGTATCTGAGGATATAATTGTGAACATAGAACTTATTTGCAACGGAGCAAGGACAAATGTCTGTATGAATCTCCTCAAAGCCTGGTTGTTATTAGAGAGAAGCCCCATCACTTGGACCACCACATCATCATTCAAAGTGGCATGAGCATTGGCACGTTGAATCTTGGTGTGGCAGTTGGTAAAGTTTTGTGACATCACTTTCCTATGGATTTCTTTCTGCCCGTGGACTGCATCTGCTGGCTTTCCATTTGAATCCAATCCCTCACGGACATGGGAAGAGTTCTTTCCATAAAATCTATGTAGCATGTCTGGGGCCTGGTTCAGTAGTGTATAATACTGTCTCACAAACTGCCACCCAATCAGCAGGGGACTAGGCTTCTCCATCACCATTGCTTTGGTCAATTCAACCTGCACGGCGGAGTAGGAGAGGAACAAGCTTTGCTCCACTGCACGGAGAATGGCAGAAATCCCTCACGTAACTGCGTCTGTACACTGCGACAGCCTCTCTTTTCTGATTTCTCTGTGCCCCAATCTTGCCTCACTATGGAAAGATTGCTCAGAATGCAAATCTAATTATACCACTTCCCTCTTCAAAACTCAACAGTGCTCTCCCCCACCACCCTCTGTATAACGGCGGATGCCCTGAGCTTGACACACAAGACCCCATGGCCTGGCTTCTTAACAGGGGCCCCACTTTCCAAGCATACTGCCAAGTTTGTTCACCAAATGGGTCAATGGGCCCCTCCTTGTGCCTCTGGACATGTTGTTCCCATCTGCTCTGCCCTAACTCAGTTGTCTCCTTATCCATAAGTAGTCTCTTCCTTTCAGAAGCCGTTCTTGAAGCACCAATGCAGTACTAGCTGCTTCTCTTTGGGCCTACCCAAGACAGCTTTGCATCAGGATAGAATAGAAGTTAACATATTGGATTACAATCTTTTTAAACAATTCTTTCTCCTTCACATAATGAATTCCTTGAAGGTATAGGCTATGCATAGCATTGCTATATTCCTGCCAACTTGTAAGATTCTTAATAGTTCTCTCCAGGGATATGGTTGGAGGCTCCCCAGGCTCATTCTCCCAGCCCACCTCCTTCTGGTTTCAGTCACCTTAGGCTGAAGGAATTGGAGCTAGAGGTTACTTCAACACTCAGGGGTGATGTGGGCAGTAATTTCTACTTTCACTCTGTTGAGTCAACCAAATATCATTACATCTGGACTGCACACCTATATCCATCACTTCCTGTGTGATCATGAGCTCCTGTGTTTTCCTCAGTAAAATCAGCAAAGTAATAATAGCTGTATCTTCAGAGACTGTTGTGAAGATACTGAGATGAAGTGAAAGTGTTCTGCAAGTCATCATGTGCTTCACACTAATAACCTCCAAAGAACCACTTTAGTTAAAAGTGGCCCAGAGAAAGAGATAACAAATTAAGTTCCTAATTTAGGAGCCTGGTTCATACAGATCAAATCCTGTTTATTCCTTCCCCAATGTTTAAACTAATTTCATGTTTAATCCGGCTTCAACCCACGTTCACCCGCAGGACATTGTCCTGTTCTCTCTGTGCCATCTTTTTTACCCTGTTCTCACCTCTTAACCCTCATTGGGAGCAAAGCACCATGTTCCTATCATGACACGATCAAGTGCATCTTAGAGTCATAGATCAGGGTTCAAAGTCAAACTCTGCCATTTCCTAGATGGTCATTTAACCTTTCAGTACCTCACTTCCTTTGCCTTCTATTTCCTAAGTATGCAATGAAGACTAAACGACACCCTATAACTGTTCCTTTTTATTTCAGTCATCTCCACCCTGATTCTTATTTGACCTCCCACACATTCAATCACACCTAGGATGTCTTCTTCTTCACTCAGTCATAGTTTCGTTTTCAAGATTTTAAGCTTGGAAATTCTCTTTTTTGAGTGTAACCTCTGATTCTTTCAGTTCTCTTCCTTCCATCAAACTCATTCTGTCTTCAGCTTTGGTTCTAGTCTCTCAAGCTGTCCTCATTCTCCCAGTCCATCTTCTGTGGTCTCAAGTCACCTCTCCACCAAGCAAGAACTCCATGGTCAGCTGTTTCACTGTGTGCTCACTATTACCTTGCATTTCCACACTTCCATTCTCTAGATAAGTTCTAGGCCTGGACAGCCCTCTGCTTACTGTTTTACCTTCTGAATGTCCAAGTTTTCAGGAGAAAAAGTCCTTTTATCCTATGCTGTAGGAACACCCTCACTGCCAGAAAATCTCACTGCCTCTCCCTGGTCTCCACCTGCTATGGGTGAGGAAGAATTCCTTGCCAGCACTCTCCTCTGACCAGAGCCCTGACTCCCGCTCTGTAGTGCTTCCTCCAGGCCTTGCTCCAACAATGATCCTCCATTTCATTTGCCTCTTCAGTTGTTCTTTCTACATCTCCTTCCCCTCAGCATGTAATACATTCAGATCTTCTCCATTCTAAAAACACCTTCTCAGCCCTCCATACCAGATACTGACTCATCCCTTCATTAAATGTCTTCAAAGAATAGTCTACACACATTGCCCTACCTGCTCATCACTTGTTAATCCCTTACAGTCTGACTTCTGTTCCCACCACTCTGCTTGATCACCAACCTAACTACCACCAACCTAATGACCTCCCAGTCAAACCCAGATGGCAATCCTCATACTCTGTCTAGCATTTGGTACTCTGGCCCACTCTGCTTTTTTTGTCTTTTTTTTTTTTTTTTTTTTTTTTTTTAAAACATTGTCCTTGATCTTCATTGCTGCTTTATTGTGGTTTTACCTCTGTCTATGTTCTTCCTCAAGCATGATGCTCTTCTTTCAACACCACTAACTTGGTGAACACCTCTATGCTCATGGTTTCAACTAGGGGTTGGCAGACATTTCTTAAAGATCAGAGAGTGAATCTTTTCAGCTTTGTGGGCCCAGAGGCAAAAATCAAGGCAATTGCGCAGGTGCTTATTATAAACATTTAGAATGTAAAAAAACATTTTAGCTTGCCAGCTGTCCAGGAACAAGTGGTGGGTTTGGTTTGGCCTATGGGCTGGTAGTTAGTCCATCTCTGGTTTCAACCACCACCTTTAAATAGAAAAATTCCCTACTTGGTACCTTCAGCTCCCACCTTTCTCTAGAGTTCCAGATTTGTGCTTCTAATTGCCTATATGACTTCTATATTTGGCTATCCCACACAGACCTCAAATTCAGTATGTTCAAGGCAAAATTCATCTCTCCTCAAATTGCTTCCTTTTCCTGAATTCCCTATTTTTGCTAGTGGTTACATAATTCTCTCGGGAACTCAGGTCCCAAATCTGTCACTATTGATTTTTTTCTTCTTCTCTAAACTATTGGCAGTGTCACTTCCTAGCCATTTCTTAAAAATCCCATCTTACGTTTCTATACAGTCTTCCATGGTCCAATCCACCAATATCTCTTGCGTGGACAATTGTCACAGCCTCCTCACTGGTCTCCCTATTTCTAGTCTGTGCCCCTATCAATCCAGGCTCTATACTACCATCAGGAATTTTTATTTTTTATGTCCTTTTCAATTTTTTGGAAGAATTTCAGGATAATTATTTAAATGTTTGGTAGAATTCTCCAGTAAAGCTATACAGTCCTGGGCTTCTCTGTTGGTATAGTTATTTATTTATTTTTTTAAATTAAAGAATAGTGTTGTAGTGGGGGCCTGTAGTCCCAGCTACTTGGGAGGCTGAGGCAAGAGAATCACTTAAGCCCAAGAGTTTGAGGTTGCTGTGAGTTGTAATACCATGGCACTCTACCCAATGTGACATAGTGAGAATCTGTCTCAAAAAAGAAAAAAAATTAAAGAATATTTTTAAACATGGGAACCATTGTACTCAAAGGAAAACACCACCTTTTAGCTATGGGCACTAATGATGGGAACATCATATTACAGCAGGGCAGGCAGGCAGGTAATCTGCCCGAGGGGGCAGCCACCTTTCACCTGACCCCACCAGTGGCCCAGAGAATCCAGGCCTGAGGCTGTTGGCAAGTGGACTGGGTGAGGGCCAAAGGGGCAGTGTAGACAGAGAGAGGCTTTTGACATAGCAATGTGGGCAGAAAGCTCTTTCCCTATTGGAGGTCTTCTTCAGTGGCTTCTCCTGAGTCTTCCACATTCCCCTCAGGTGTCAGGAAACACTAGGAGGCAAGAGTCACATTTGAGCCATCACCACTGTATGGTTTTGATTACTGATTCAATCTTGCTCATTATTGGTCTGTTCAGATTTGTAATTTCTTCATGATTCAGTCTTGCTGGGTTGATCATTTCTAGGAATTTATCTATTTCTTTTAGGTTATCCAATTTGTTGGTATATAATAGTTCATAATATTCTCTTACATAATCCTTTTCATTTCTATGGCATTGCTTATAATGAGTCCCTTTTCATTTCTGATTTTAGTTAGAGTCTTTTTTTTTTTCTAAAACCTAAGCATTTGTCAACTTCGTTGATCTTTTCAAAAAAAAAAACTTTTAGTCTTTTTTTTTTTTTGGTCAGGAAGTTCTGTTTTATTTTCTATTTTGATAATTAGAAAAAAACAAAAACAAAAACATAGCTTTGTTTCGTTTAACTCAAGCGGTGAAGGTAAAAGCAAACACAATACAGAAAGAAAAGAGAATTAGCAATGAAATGATACAATACCACAGCAAAACAAAGGGAGAAAGGAGAAGGGGAAGTAAAAATTTCTCCTGGAAAGTTTTCTTTTTCTTTTTGTTTAATTTCTTGTCAATCTCTTGCAAGTTAGTTATTTTGATCGGATCATGATGCTGACCATGATTAGAGCCAATTTTCTTTTTTTAAATTTTTTTTTTTAATTGTTAAATCATAGTTGTGTACGTTAGTGCAATAGCCGGTACCCATTCTAAGATGCACCATAGATGTGGCCCCACCCATTACCCTCCCTCCACCAAAACCTCCCCCCTCCCTTCCCCTTCCTTGGCCCTTTCCCCATAGTCTTGTGCTATAGTTGGGTTATAGCCTTCATGTGAAAGCT
>CAUYPK010042136.1:0-25971 GCA_963574355.1 Loris lydekkerianus | reverse complement strand
CCTCCCTCCCTCCCTCCTTCCTTCCTTCCTTCCTTTCTTCCTTCCTTTCCTCCCTCCCTCCCTTCCTTCTTTCTTTCTCTCTCTCTCTTCTCTCTCTCTCTTTCTTTTTGTCGCCCTGAGTAGAGTGCTATGGCGTCACAGCTCACAGCAACCTCAAACTCTTATGCTTAAGTGATTCTCAGTCCCAAGCCTCCCAAGTAGCTGGGACTACAGGCACCCACCATGATGCCCGGCTATTTTTTGGTTGTCGTTGTCATTGTTGTTTGGCAGGCCTGGGCTGGATTCAAACCTGCCAGCTCCCGTGTATGCGGCGGGTGCCCTAGCCACTGAGCTATAGGCACCAAGCCAACTTCTCATTTTCTTCATGGTTAAATTCACTCCAGGGTGGTCAGGACCCTATCAACCCTATGTACTGCTGTATCCTAACACCTCATCCAGCACTTCACACAAAATATTTGTGGAACAGAGGCTGATTCCTGGTATCCAGAAAGAGTTTTATTGTGATGCTTCTGTAGATCCTTCTAAACAGGTTCTTCATGCAAAAGCTAGTTCAGCATTCGTCAGTCTCTACTGTGTGTGTGTGTGCCCATGTGTGAAGGGAGATGCGTGGCAAAGAGTGGAATGGGGAGAAAGAATGCTAGATTGATAATCAGCTGGCATAGCAGAAATGCTATGCCAGCATTTCTAAATGTGTCACCTGAGTAACTCTGAGACCTGCCTATCAAATAGAAAGAATTCCATTCCTGCTGTCCTCTCAAACTTCCTGCATATCAAAGTGTTTGATGTGCATTCATCATAATGCATTCATGTAACTGTTATTCCAAGGCCAGAGTTGGCATGGGTAAAATGGCTGTGCTTCTGATGCTATTTGACCCCTGGCGATGCCCCTGACCTCCCCTGTGATTGCTGTTGTATCACTCTGGAAGGCACCTGATCCTTGCGGCAGATGCGGTTCCTGAAGGAGGCAGATGACATCTCAGTGACAGGCACCCTGGCTGTGTACATGAACATCATGCTGCACAGGGATGGTATAAAGACTTGTCTTTATATTTTAATTTTTTCAACCTTTGCTACTTTGTTGCACACATTACTTAGCAAAAAGGCCTCAGAGAGAGGCTTTCAGCTCTGTTCAGCTGAGGAACACCTGAAAATGTGCACACAGCTTCTAAGATAGAGATGGGTATGGCCACCTTATGTGATTGCCCGACATAAACTGGTGATGATTAGTGTCAGCAGCTTCAGGAAGGAGGTGATTGTAGAAGTGACAAGAAAGCCATAGGCAGCCTTTCATATCAATTCATTCTTTTGGCTTAAAGTTGAAATACAAACACCTGCCAAAGAGTTAGTTATTACTCATGATGAATCAAATGTGTATGCATGAATACATCTGCTTCTCTCTTGCAGGGCTAAGGTGGTGAAGGGCAGAAGGTGTACTAGTGCTGGAAAAAGAAAGGAGGGTGAAAATATCCCTAGAGGTGGAAGGGTCTTAGAAAACAATCCCAGGGGCACTAGGAGAGAAAAGCTCTTCAAAGCTGAAATTATATTAATTCTAGCTCTTGTGCCAACTACATATTATATATATATTTATGATCAACTACAAACTTAGTTTAAACATGACAGAGAAAATTTGCATATTCAAGACATCATCTTCTATTTCTAAAAATAGAGGAGAAATTTAAGTCATGTCACAAACTTGAGCCACTAATTTCTTTTAACACAATTACTTGGTTGGTCAAAATTCCTTCCTGCTCAGGCAGTGAGGACTCAAGGTTGATTTCTTTATAAATTATTCTCCTCTTTTTGTGAAGTGTGCATTGTAGAAATGATGATTAGTGGCTGTGTAGATGATGAAAACATTCAATGTTCTTCAAATTACCTTTGGATGAATTTTCATGTTAGAGAATGGGAGGGGGAAGTTTAACCAGGCATCCTGGTATGGAAGAAAATGCTACAATCCCCGTTAGAGGTCCTCTTTCCTTTGATGAGAGGAAATGAATCTGTTCCTAAGGGTATACCTGAATTATGCCTTTTATTCAACATTACTTTGGTGCTCTTGAAATATACTCAATCTTTGTCAAGTTGAGGTCTTGTGGGATTTACAAGGCTCTTTGGAACTGTGTCAGGAATACACTAGGAAAATATTTTATCTGCCAGTTGACTATATGTGAGTATGCAAAGTCAGAATCCTGAAAATGTAGTACTTTGGGGAATGAGAGAGTGCTGGAATGTTTTGGGAGATACTGATTCTGACCATGGACATCAGGACACAATAAGAATTGTATCAGCTGAATATCTTTGATGAAAACAACAGAAGCCAACCATATCAGTTTATCCAGTAAAGAGATTTACTAGAAGTTATAAGGCAGCTCCCAGTCTAGAGAGAATGGGCTTTGGATGGTATGGAACCGACAATAATGCCCAAACCACACCTGTGTCTAATCCAACAGAGACCCTGCTGCTGCTGCTGCTGGCACAGATAAACAACTTGCCTCACTGCTGCTTCACATTTGAATCTAGAACCTTCGTTATTGCTATTCTGCAAACCAGCTATCTCTCTGGTCATTCATTCCAGACAAGGGATTCTCCTTGGGACATGCTTCTTTATGTTGACTTCTTTCTATATAGAAATGGGAGACTTCTCTAGTATGGAATAGAAATAAAGACTTCTTTGCAGAAGTCTCATGCTGGGGTATATGTGACTGTTGTGTACTAGTTGCAAGAAAGGCTGAGGGTTTCTGACTTCTACCCTGGGGAGGTGGGATTAGGAATAAGGGAAATATTCCTAATAGTGGGAAGAGAATTCTAAAGGTGCTAGTCACATCCATGACAAAAGTCCATAACAAATAAAGTGCTCTTACTTACTTTTTCCCTTCAGCTAATGCAGAATTTCAGCCCTCAGCAAAGACATCATTAATATTTTGTTTGACTTCCAGATAAGTCTTCTCCACACTCTTACACAAATCTAGGCCTAAATTATCACACAGGGGTAACTCTAAATAGTGTTTCTCAATTCTTCTGGTGCTATAATCTGTTAAAAGAATGTCAACAAGGTCTGGATTATTAACTAAAGTTGCGTAGAAATTTTGGGAAAACATATTTTTCAGTTTTCATCACAGCCAGGTCTGGGCTTTTATTACTGGCCTTAGATAAGAATCCCATGGGGTGTGGCCCTGTGCAAAATCTAAGTGACTTTATCTGCACATCTAATTAGCACCGCCCTGCCTCCCTTCCCACTAAACTTTACTATTGAATCAATCTGCTCCCCTTTTTTCTTAAGATGCCCTTTCTTCTAAAAGATGCCTCAGTCTTGCCTGCAAATAGGCTTTTGGATGTCCTGCTCCCAAATGTGTTCACTCCCCAGGACGTTCCGAATTCTTCCTTAGACATACATGAGCATGCTTTCTCAGTCTGTGGAAATCTTATAAATCTTTAATTCACCTTCATTTTTGAAGGAATTTTTTTGCTAGGTAGAAAATACTAGATCGATGGTTTATTTCTTTCAATAATAAAAGATGTCTGTTTTCTTTGGGCTTGCAGTGTTGCTGATGATAAATCTCCTATCATTCTTTGCTTCCCTGTTCATAATGTCTCACCCCCCCATTTGGGGGGTTTTAAGGTTTTATTACTATTTTTTAGTAATTTGATGATATACAGTTATGATATTTCTTCAAAATTCTCCTTTTTGAAGACATAAACTTCTCTCAAAAATTTAAATGAAATAAAGGCATTTTCAGACATATAAAAACTGAGTAATTTATTGCCAAATAGGCCTGCCCCAAGTTGTGTAATGGTAAATGTTTAAGAAACCAGAAAAGTAAATCTAGTTATCGCATTTTCTGATTTTAATGGTAAAAATAGTCCTACAGTGACCAATTTAATGCTATCAACCAGGTATCTCTGAAGACAGAGTTGGGAAGAAATACACTCTATCAGCTCTTACAAGCCTGTGTCAGCTGGCTCCAGCTCACGATCGCCTGCATTCTAAGAAACAGTACAGGACGCCCTTGAGGTAGAAGAAAGGATGGTGCCAAATGGGAGATGAGGTCCGCATCAAGGAATAAAAAAACACTAGAAATTGAAAATAGGTAAACATAAAATTTTTTTTTCTATTTAAGTGTTTTACTTTGAAAGATAATGACTTCCTAAAGCAATAATAATAATGTATTCTGTAAACCCTAGAGAAACCCCTAAAAAACAATGATGTCGACAACAAGAAAAAGGCACAGATAATAATAATAGAAGAAAATAGAAAGAAAATACATAGGAAGATAAGAAAAAATATATCTTTAATTCCCTCATTCCTCAAAAAAGTCAGGAAGAAAGGAAAAAAGAAACAAAATGAGTAGTGCAAAAAGGACCGTGAAGCCTGACCATGTGGATTATTACATGAAATGTAAATACCCCAACCGCTCAGATCACAAGGCAGAGATCGTCAGACAGCATTAAAAAAAAAAAAAAAAAAAAAAAAAAAATGAACTGGAAGCTGCTTTTAAGAAGCTCACTTCAAATATAAAATCATAATATTTGAAGAAATCTTATGATCTCTTTTTTTAAAATTAACAGTTCATTCAGTTCTTATCACTTTAAGGAATTCAGCTAAGCACTGACAGAGGGACACAAAGGGTGATAGTGCCTAATTCCTAAATTTGGCAACACACTGATTATGTTCTAAGCACAATGCAGTTAATTTATAAAGAGAGTTGTGAATCTGGAATCAGAATATGTGGGCAGGGACTCGTGGTTTTTGCTAAACTATGCGTCTCTGGGACCCAATTTCTTTACCTTTGAAATCGTGGGTTCTCTAGGGATGTGGGTGGGAGGGAAGGAATTATTTACCACATTTACTTGGTGAACTTTTAAAAATTTTGTGAGACCACCTGACAACACTCCCAGACTCTAAACATACCTCTAGATGGAGTGAGGAGCTCTAGGTAGCTTGCATACATACTTAGAAAAAGCCCCCTGTCGTCACAACGAAGAGTTCTCTAATCCGTAGCCTACTTGGCACTTGAAAATCATTGGACTATATTCCTTGTATGGTCCCTTCCATTTATGATATTGTATGATTCTCTATTTTGAGTAGAATTAATATTTGGATGTTTTCCAAATACCCTTAAATTGGTGGCCTCCTCCTGGGCCAGTGCTGACAAGCCCCAAGCTTGCTCCTTGGCGTCTTGCCATGTCCTTCCGATGCCTAGATTACAAATGACGCTCTCTACCTCTGCTGGGTTCAGTTCAGAGTGAACCCGTGGATACGATAAGGAATACCCCATAGAGGCCCATATGCAGTTGTCTATGCCATTCAGTTCACCACAGTGGAACTATTTGGAGACTGCTTTGGTCCAAGGTGGCTTGCATTGATCTTTCTGAAAAATCAATGAAGTCTGTGCTATTAAAAAGAGAGCACTAAATTAGCTTTACTGGTTCACAAAACTGGAAAGTAGGTCAGTGTCCAATATTCCAGGAATTAACTGCTGGTCTTGTGGAAGGCTCAGTGGCAGATGCTGAGGGGCAGGACGGCCACCCAGGGCTGTGGAGTCAGAGGGAATAAAGCCCTGAGATTCCCAGAGGGGCTAGCCCAGACCAGGCCTCCCCTTTCAGCCTTCATCTGGGGCTATGGGAAATAATCCTCTGCCACAGCATATGGTTTGCTTTAGTTTTAATATGTCAGAGATGTTTCCTTTAATTATTTCCCCATTACTTTTGCTGTTTTTGAAAGACTTTTCCCCATTCCTCCCCTGAGAGAGCTTGAGGACTCTGCGTTATTTCATTTCTAGCATGCTGCATTTCAAAAGACATAGAATTAAATCTTGGCAGGATAAAAGGGGGCTAATTAAGCAAGACTGGGTCGTGTTCTAATTTCCCGTCCTTAGTCAGAATGAAGGTCTTTTTAATTGTAAGGCTCAAGTTAAGGGACTACAATTTTTAGGCTAATAATTATGAACATCACCCTCTCAAACATAGGTCAGAAAAGAGGCCTGTGAAAGCCCCTCTGAGGGAAGCCAGGGATGATTTCAGAAAGAAGGAGATGGAAGGAAAGCAAACTGACAGAGGGCGGCAGGAGACTTTTGTGATCCTTGGCAGAAACCTGCCAAGGTTTACCCAGGGCCATCCCCTCCTGGATTTCAGCAGGGAATGAAATCTTTTCCCCTAACTTCACACTTCACTTTCCTTTCTCATTGCCCTGACCCCTACCCCCATGTCTCTCCTTCAGTTCTGTTTTCCTCCCCACAGAGAAGGTGCCTTCCTCACTCCCAGGTGCTTAACCATAAGCCTAACCCCAGGTGGTCCCATTCTGAGATTCAGCTGACCATGATGCCTGGACTTGGGCAGGGCTTGGTCTTATTGTTTTCACTGAGAGATCAAACAGCCTTGAAGGGGAAAAATACCTTGACCTCTGGTGGTGGAGCATCAGGAAACTTGGTAGGGGACAGGAGAGACTCTTAAACTGGTAGCTTTCTAGTGTTCTGCCCCTATTTATAAGGGATTGTGCACCCCGAGACCCTGGCGGTGATCCTTGGAGGATGTATCACTGCTACATCACTATCACGGGGGGAGAAAAGAAGTTGTTGCCAGGGATCATGTGATTTTGCACGGTGCTCTGACAGATATTCTTTCAGATTCTTGATATCATTAAGAATGAGGTGGAAAAATTAGGCATTATTACACCTATTATATTAAATTTTAGAGACTAAATCTCAGAGATCAAGCTATTTTCTTAATGCGCACAGTGAGTTGCTGAGCTCCACTAGAAGTCAAGTGTCCTGACCCATAATCCATGTTGCACTAAGCCTTTGTGTGTGAGTGTGTGTGCCTGTGTGTGTCTGTGTGTGAGCATGTGTGTCTGTGTCTCTGTGTGTGCATCTGTGTGTGGCATCAGTACATTCTATTTATAGTAGACACTTCCATTTTGGAGCAGGTCCATTTATGGCACTGAGATGGAAGCCAAAACAAACATATATAGCCCTGGGCTATTAGCCCAAGTTCTCTAGAAAACGAAGCCTGAGACAAAAGTTTATATAGCCATGCTTTATTTGGTGCACAACCCCAAGACACTAAGAGTAAAAGAAAGAAGGAGTGAGGAGGGGAGGGGAGGGAAGTTCAGGGGATGCTGTGGTGGACCATCTAGGCATCACCTCAGGAATGACAGAGGCTTCCCTAGGGCTGGGGCACAATTCGCAGCTGTTCAGCCTTTTCAGGAACAGCCTTGGCTGAAGAGAGGTACGTCCTGCTGGTTACTTGCCCTTCCCAGAGCCACTCATGATCAGTGCAGCCGCGTAATGGCCAGGCCCCCTTGCCTCACCTGGAGAGAATGTTGAAGCTCTATCTCAGTTCCCGAGGCCTCCGTGCAGTCAGCTGGCGCCTTTGCTGTGGCTTGTCATAGCCCAGCTTCTCCCCTTGCCACCTCTGCTTCCATCACTTCTCAAGATCACTCCTTAACAAACTTTCTTCTTGTTAATCTCTGTCTCAGTCCGCTTCCCAGGGAACTCAACTTGCAAAAATACACATTTACATTCTGTACCAGGGTTATGTAATCTCTCCCACCCTTTGCCATAATACAGTCCAAAGAGATCCGTCATCTGAACACCCTGCAGAATTAGAACTATAGTCCCCAGCCCCCAGGCTGTGGACCAGTACCAGTCAGTGGCCTGCTAGGAAGTGGCCCATGGCAGGAGGTGAGCAGTGGTCAGGTGAGTGAAGCTTCATCTGTATTTACAGCCACTGCCCGTTGCTTGCATCACTGTCTGAGCTCGGCCTCCTGTCAGGGGAGCAGCGGCATTAGGTTTTCATAGGAGTACGAACCTTACTGTAAACTCCGCATGTGAGGGATCTAGGTTACACGCTCCTCATGAGTCTCTAGTGCTTGATGATCCTGGGGTGGAGCTGGGATGGTGATGCTGGTGCTGGAGAGCAGCTGCAGATACAGATTATCATTAGAAGAGACGGTCGACTGCACAGAGACCATATAAAATCAATCGCTTGCAGACCCATATTAAAATCCTATCAGTGAGTGGCAAGTGACAATTAAGCTGTCTCTGGTGGCAGGCTTTATGGTGCCAAGTGAGTAGATGTACTTCCGTTGTGCAGCTGCATTTGGGGGCAGGCTTTAAGTCAGAATCTAACAGTCTAGTTGCAGGGAAATAAGCTCAGAGCTCCTACTGATTCTGTATTATGATGAGTTGTATAATTATTTCATTATATATTACAATGTAAAGGTAATAATAGAAGTAATACAATAATAATAATGAAGTGTACAATTAATGTAATGCACTTGAAACCATCCTGGAGTCACCTCACCCTCCCCCCCCAACCCCAGTCGATGGAAATACTGTCTTCGTGATACCGGTCCCTGGTGCCAGGATGCAATGAAGACATAAAATGTGTCCTGTACAGGTGAAGGACAAGGGTCAAGAACCCAAGGGGTGGAAGCAGGAGTGACCTGTTTCTCCTCCTACCCCAGTGATCACTTGAAGAATTTGTGGTTTCCACTCCTAACAACTCCAAGCTCTGTGTGTCTAGAGGTCCTGGTTCCAAAGGAAGGACATTTTAACCAGAACAAACACTGAGAATCATGTTGAACTCCAAGCTACAATTGCTACCTGGGCACTTTGAAGTCATCATCTTGTCAGGATTTATTGAAAGCGAGGTCAGTCCAATGCTACGCAATGAGGGCAGAAAAAAATATGTTTGTCTCCCAGATAATTCACTTGGGAGTCTCTTCAGATAGTGGCCATGGTCTACAAAGGGCATGGTGCTCAAGGAGCTCAAGGGACTGAGTCATGCCACTGCCTGAGCCACCAAGGCCAGCAGACATGCTAGCTGAGGGTCAAGGGGACACAGAATGGACACGGAGGAGGGAGGTGACAAACATCGACTGACCATCTGTGGCAGTGGTAGCTGCAGTTCATCCTGTCCATCTTCTTTTTAAAATTTCCCCCAGAGAAAGAACTCTACCAGGGAGTGCTGAAGGAGCTTCTCCTGGGAATCAGACTAAGAAGTAGCTGTGGACTGTACAGGAGTATACTGCAGAAGACGTGATGTGACCCCTCATCCTTCCCTAGGAATGGCAGACTTACTCCCTGACCTTCCAGGACTGTTATCAGAAAACAGCCCTCAGCTGTCAATCCTCTTCACCATTTGCCTCTCTCAATGTCACGCTCCCTTCTCAGGACAGCCCACATCCAATGACTGGTTGATGCAGGAGTGAAAGTACTCAAAGTATTTAGTCCTGGTGCACAGATTTGGTATAATTGCGGGGGTGGGGGGAGGGCACAACATCAAAGCTCCCTGGTGGATATGGCTCATGTCTTAACTGAGACTGTATCACAGCCCATCTCTTTTTTCTGTTCAAACTGCTTCTTTTCCTTTCATTTTACAGGTATTGATTCCAAACCTATTCCCTAATATGGCTCACTGAACCTTAGAGTCTGCTTCTCAGAGAGCACAGCCTGTGACAGAGAGTAAAGGCAAGGCTTCCTATATTACCCAGGTGACCACATCAGTCAGCAAACACTCCCGATTGCTCAGTAATCATAGGACATCTCAAGAGGATTGTGTGAAGGAACTGCACTGCAGAATGGCCACAAGAGAAGGAGCAGAAGAGGATGACACAGCACTAACTGCTAGGACTCTCTTCTCCTCCATGAGTAAAATCTGCCCCATTGGGCAGCAAGCAACACCTTCACACACCTAAGTTGGATCATTCAGCCACTCCAGATGACGACCGGAGAAGCCAAATCCTTCTCTTTTCCAATCAGGCCAGTGCATAGGTGGAGAGATTTCTCCTTGTCAGACAAGAGGGGCCTCCTAACAGGTGATGATAGCAGGCAGGATTTCTGACCGTAGGAATTGCATGAGCCATTACTATTGTCCCTTCAGTCAGCATGAACAGCAGGTGACTGAATGAAGAGGGCTGAATAGAAGTGGAACGGAACATAAACCACGATCAGTACAATTAGCAGGAATGCATTTATGCAGATACCGTTCTTTCTGATGGACCTAATTAGGCGTTTATCCTAACATGAAGTACTTTACTTCTCTCATCCAACTGTGGGAGAGGGAGAACTTAATAGAGAGGGGTAATAGTGTAATAGCAATAATAATAATAAGTTGTATGATTGTAGAGTGCTTTGCGGCTAACAGGAAATTCAAAAATATGCGTTCACAGGGAGCATTTTCTCTTTAGTCACCTAAAAGCATTTCAACTTTTTCAGCAAAGGGAAGAAGTTGATGTCCAGGATAAAGTGGCGTTCCCTAGGCCAACAGAAGCTAGGAAGAAGCCGTAGAAGTCTAGATTTTGAACACATTGGAAGGGAAACATCACCCAACCACCTCCCTATAAATTAGAAAGCAGACCCAGGGAGGGAAAAAGAGTTCTGTGTCAGCTTTTGCTTTAGGAGGAAATGATTAAGAAAGAAGTGATTGCATTCACATTACAGTTAAGTCGTGTCCTCATTAAAACTCCATCTCTTAGGAGAGGACAGGCATGGGTGGAGAATAGCTACTATGTTCCATGGACTTCACATTCATTATTTCCTCTAATTAACTTATTAATTTTCACAAAATCCCACCAGGTAGATATAATTTTACCTGTTAATTAAGAAAGTTAGTGGCCTGTAAAAGCCAGATTAATAATTAGAAACTCTTGAAATCAAACCCTGATTTCTGATTCCCAACATCATATTCACACAGCATCACGGTGACTTCCAGAAGTAAAGCAGTTAAAGAATATTGAAGCCATGAACAGCGTCATATTTTCACTTTAATGTGGTGTTCCCATTTCCTTTTCATCTTAAATGAGTTAAAAACATCCATTGTTATAGAACAATGCCTTGCCCAAGTAAATAAACGCTCAATTTTCTGTTTGAATTAATAAAATGCTGACATATATGTGTCTGAGCAAAACCATCCAGGAAAAGACATATTTTAATCTCCTCTCCACTGTCTGGGTCTAAAGACCTCCTACCCCAGTATCTCTTTGTGGCTAAGGAGGGTATTCTGCTCCTGGGTCAACAGTGCTGCTCCTAGCTGGAAGAAAACAAAAGCAAAAAGGAAAAACCTAACAAAAAGGAAAAACGGAGTATAGGCCTTTCTCTTTTGTTGTCTCTCCCTCTTAACACAAACCTTTAAAACGCCTAAGAATAGGAACACAAATAGGGAGGGAAGACAGACTCCCGGGAATATTGACCCAATTCAAAGACAGGAAATGCAGTTGCTTTAGTGAATTGGAGCAAGTGGCAGGCAGGGAGCACTGTGAGCTGCGTGCCTGCGCTGGCCAGTGGCTTCGTCCAATGGGAGCTTCTTGCTATTGTTCAGCAGTCATAACTCAGGTATTCTTTGAAAAGAAGATGAAGCGATGCCTCTATTTTTTAAATATATTTTTTATTAGATCATAACTGTGTACATTACTCATTTTCGGGTACAATGTGCTGATTTTATATACAATTTGGAATGTTTATATCAAACTGGCTAACATATCGTTCACCTAACTTATTTGTTGTTTTTTATAACTCATTTAATGGCAATACCTGATCTGAGCTCTCTTGGCAGTGGAATCAGGTCTGGATGGAGATGAAGCTGTTTATAGTCTTTCTTTATCCCACTCTCTGTGAATTATTTCTATATTTTTTTAGCAGAAACATAAATGTGTTTAATGTGGGGGTGCTGCCCCAAATCTGGAAGAAAAATCTGCTTATGTTCATTTTACCTTTTCTAATGTTGACAGCCTTGGCATTTCAAAACATATCTGGCTCCCAGGGCTTCAGATATTAGACTGTGGACTTGGAGGAAAGGCATTTTTAGAAGTGAGTGTGCACAAAATTATTTCTTCATATTAAGTATTGACAAATTATATCAGTATAATGTGAGCTACTATTTTATTAAGAAGTCTAAAGTTAGTAACTCTGTCTAACCTTCTCCAAAACAAGACAAGGACTCTAGTAACTACAAAATTGCCTGGTCTCAAAGTATGAAGTAGAATTTTAGTTCAGGCCTATTGTCACCCTTCACAAATTATTTTTATCAGTATGGTTTTTAAGTCAATATTTATTTGATTCCAGGAAGTCTATTTAACCAGTGTGATGAAAATGTGTCAAACGGTCTATGAAGCTAGTGTATGATGCCCCATGATCATATCAATGTACACTGCTATGATTTAATAAAAAAAAAAATTTATTTGAATTTACATCCTTAAAGAATTTCTATGTTCATTATTGCTCCTTGCATGTTCTTCCTGAATTCATTTTTTTGTTGTTGCTTTTGCGCTCTTTCAGTAAGAGGTCTCAGTCTTGAGACATTTACATGCTTGAAAATGTATTTTTCAAACATTTACGTGCTTGAAAATGTATTCGTTGGCTCAAAAAATAGCACTTTGAATAGGTTATTTCATCCTTTTGTCATTTATTTCTTTATTTCATTTATTTCTTGCTGTTGATAGGAAGTCTATGTTTAATCTAGTGTCACTGCATTGTAGATAATCTATAATTTCTCTGAAGTAGCTTCTCATCTACACGTTTTATTCTTGACAATTTTTAATTTCAACATGATATTCAATGAATTATAAGCACTATACTTTTTAAGAATTTATTTACCCTGTTCAGCATTTGGTAAGATTTATTTTTTTTCAAATCTGAGAACTCATGTATACTTTCAATTCTTAAAATTTTATTTTATTTTTGCAAACGTTTTCTCACTCTATTATTACTACTCTTACATAACTTATTTTTTAATTTCTCTATTTACCATTTTCCTTAATGTCTTTTTCATATTTGCATCTCGTCCTCTTACTTACTGT
The DNA here is from genome assembly GCA_963574355.1 of Loris lydekkerianus. NCBI lineage: Eukaryota > Metazoa > Chordata > Mammalia > Primates > Lorisidae > Loris > Loris lydekkerianus. The sequence goes on along the minus strand of CAUYPK010042136.1, from coordinate 13,178 downwards.
GTCATATTTTGGGGTGATACCCTCTGTTTTATCTAATAACTACTTTTATTTTTCTGAGATGTTTAGTTTGCTCTGTTTTGTCTCCTAAGATCTTTCTTTTAGTAATCTTTTCTCATTTCTGATCTCTAGTTGCACCATTTTCATATATTCCTGCTCTTGATAACTTTATATCATCTCCAGGACAATATTTACTCCAATTTCTCTTAAAGAAATTTACACATGCTTGTTTTAAAAGAAAATGCTACCTTCCTTATATTTTGTAATTTGGGATTCCTGCCAGTGAATGGTTTTTGACGATTTGACATGACAGGGATTTTCTCATGTAATTTTCAATTATGAGTTTATCTTGCATGTTTTTACTTGTACTTCTTCCTGTCCATTGGTTTCAAGATTGCCTCATTCAGCTATGTTGTTTGGCTCAATTAGGCTATTGGTTAGAGTGGGATGTTAACCTGTTTTTTTTTGTTGTTGTTGTTGTTGTTAAATGATCACTTTGAAAATGTAGCAATATCCTTGTTTCCTTTTCCCCAAGAAATGTATGTACACATATACCCATACCATTTTCTTTATAACTTTAGGAAGGTAGTGAATTTCTCCAAACTCATAGTTCTATAGGTGAATTTAGACCTTTGGTTAAGAACTTTGAGTTAGGAGTTTTGTTGGATGTGGAAAAATTCTCGCTGTTCAGCCCTCTTGCAGTGTAGCTTCAGCCACAATTATCTTGAAGGGTTTCTGCTTGGGCCAAAGGTAAGTGGCACATTTTAATTTTAGCCACCCTGATAGGATGTCACTATGAAAGTTTGGAGACAGAATGTGTTATGGTCCTTATTTCACTTCCAAGAAACACAATGGGATAGCACGCTTTCTGATTCACCTGTGCAAGTTTCAATTTTACGTCTATTTTTTAGATATGGTGAGACATTACTATGTATTTTTAACATTTAAAAAAATTTTTCTGTCTTCTTTTTGCTTGGAGCTGAGCGTGGCTGGTTGTGAGCTTGTTTATTTCAGCAGATTGATCCTGATTGGTGCTACATTATATAGTGTTTTCATTCAATAGTTCATTTACCTCATATGAAAACTAATTACATATAGGCTAGATTCCAATTAAAAGAAGGAAAAGCCTGGCCATGCATAAGCTACTGGCTAATGCAGAACGCATTGTAAATCATTCATCCTGACTCTCAGCAGATTCTCCTAAACAACTATGTTGGGTAGGTTATTTGCATAATGAGATCAAACCCATATATTATCAAATGTCTATTTGTAATTAAGTAGTAAGTGTCAATGAGGATTAAATAAATTGGTGCAAAAATGGTTAGTAAATGGAAAATATACTATTAGTTCATGAAAGCATCACTTGAAAATATAATATTTATGAAAAATATTGAATCAATACACATGTTATTACAGACACTGATGGGTAAAGTGTTTTCTAATAGCTTTGACTCTTAATATATTTTCCCACCAAGCTCTTCACACTGAAAATTGCACCAATTCATTCATACTTTTTAAAAGAGAAAATAGAAAATAAGGGGCTCTATGACCTAGAAAACAAAAGCTCCTTTTATATAATGAACAAACATTTTTAGGGAAGAAAGACAAAAAAGGAAGACAATGGATTTCAGAATAGGGATAAAATCTGGAATATATATTTATGTCCATTTGTAAAATTTGGGTCACTTTAATGCCAGTTTATCTTTGTATAAAAATTCCAAAAATCATAAATGTAAATCAAAAAGAAAAAGCCTTGGCATTGTGATCTTTTTAAGAAAAGATAACTAACAAGATAACACTAACAATTTAAACTAGTGTTAAAAGATGGTTTAATCAACATTTTCATCAAACTGTATTTTTTGGGGAAAGTGCTTCAGGTAGAAGGTGAGACCCTAAAGAACCTTGATACTTGTGAAAACTTTTATGGAAAACAAGAGCAAAAATGCACTTGTTAGTTTGGAGAAAGGAGGAGGATGAGGGAGGAAAATAAAACAGAGATCAGCTAGATTGCAGACAACTGTCCATCCCCTGACATGAACATCTCCTTTCAGGCTGAGTATCCTCAAATCTATAGTAAAATGCACACAAAAAACATACTCAATTCAATTCAAGTTGGCGGGAGGGGGAATATAGATAGTGGAAGGGGGAATTGGTGTGCTCCCACTGAATGGGCACAATGTAGGGGTGTGTGGCACCCCTTTTGGGTGCAGGACACAACTATAAAAGGGCCTCTACCTAACAAATTCAAATATCATGACCTGGTTGTTTATACTGTCACATTAACCTGAAATTAAAATAAAACAACAACACAAAATGTATGTTACTCTTTATCTTCTGGAACTGGTAAAGGCGCTGAGAACTTCATCTTGGACTAATATAGCACAGAGTCACATGCAATGGCATATTCATGGCAGGGGAGGATCCTCAAGAAGCCATAGCAGGAACCAGCAGAAACCATGGAACTTTTCTCACAGGACTATGGAATTGGGATTTGGACCAAGTTTAATCAGATCTCTAAGGGGTCAGTGGACTGCTATTGAGGATATCTGGGCTATGTAGAGATTTTATTACCACAAAAAAGAAAAAAGAAAAAAACAGGGCAGATTTATTTTTACTGATAAAAAAACATGTTCTCAAAAAACTATTAAACAGAAAAAACACATTTTATAACAGTATCCCATTTTTCCAAATGAGTCCACTGTAAGTTGAATTCCAGAGGGAGAATTTATTGTACAAACCAGATCTTATTTATTATACAAACAAGTCAGGGACCCCTTGTTAAAAATAATTAACAACTGGCAAGTATAGAGCATTAAAACATGCCTGGGACCCTTCCAGCCCTGGGTCTGTGTGGCTGCACATATTACATGCCACTGGCTAGGAGGACACAATCTACAATTTCTGCGCCTTATTATATGCTTTCCTTTTTCTTTTAATGCTAATTTTTTGGGGGAAATGTCTCTTTTCTTCCAAAGGAAACACAAGATGAGGCAGAGGAGGTTTACTTGCTCAGGTCTCTGCACTTACACTGTCTGTCTTTGCCTTATTTTATTGAGGTAGTTTAGGAGATAGCTCCTGAAAATTCTCCTCCTGAGATTCACCATGAACATTGACAGAGATCTGAAATCTCTCATACTCTGGACTTACATTGTTCCCTTAGCTTATTATTTCACATTCATTAATAAAACAATAATTCAGGTGGGGCATTGTGGCTCATGCCTGTAATCCTAGCACTCTGGGAGGCTGAGATAGTTGGATTGTATGAGTTTAAGTACTTAAAACCAGCTTAAGAGTCTGAGCAAGATGAGACCCCATCTCTATTAAAAATAGAAACACTAGCCAGGCATTGTGGTAGGTGCCTATAGTCCCAGCTACTCAGGAGGCTGAGGTAGGAGGATGGCTTATACCCAGGAGTCTGAGGTTTCTGTGAGCTATGATGATGCCACTGTAATCTACCCAGGATGATAGAGTGAGACTCTGTCTCAACAATAATAGAATAAAAAATAAAACAAGAATTCTACCTAATTGTTATAGGGGCAGTATAATTAAAATGGGAAAATCTCCCAGCATGCAGTAGGTTCTTAGTACCTCTTGGTATGCCAATTAATTAATAGAAGTTTGATTCTAATCACAGATTTAAATGTTCCTGGGGAAGTCATTAAACACTGAGAGGACTCGATTGCTCTTCTTGAAAGTAATATGTTGAGGTAATGTAGTCTAGAAATGTTCATGTGGTTCATTGTGTAGAAAGATTTAAAAATAGAAGTGGCTGAGATGGTGTTTTAAGGGCTTACTTACTTCTAGTAAGCAGGTATTCTCTGCCTTGGCAAGCAACATACAAGCTATAATAATGGTAAAAATTACATAAATTCAACTTTTCAATTTCAAATACAATTAGTGTATGCATCTACAATGTCCACATTAATATGCCACAGCATTTTATTAATTATTTGTTTATTCTACACATCAAAATCTGCCACTATGTTACCCTCTGTGTGGAAAATATAGCTAAATAGGTTAGGATGTGAATTTATCTGGTTTAACACCCAGACTATTCATTGCATAATCATTATGCAAATAATGTGCATGCTCTTATGACCTTAAAATACATAACTATATGAATTCTTTTATACAATTAGTATTTTGAGAAGTGAATTTTGTATGCTACTCTTTATTGTATACTATACTTTTTTATACTGTAGAAATTACCTTCATACTTATATATATTTAAAATGTTGTTTATGTAAAACCATGCATGCTATTGTTTATGGTCTATGGGGTAATTTTATCTACATATGAGTTTCAACTTATGAAATGCCTTCAAAATACAATTCCCAAATAGGATGTAACTCTGCTGCATATGAAAGTGTTTTGCAAACCATAAGGACCATGCAGGTGTAAGATGTTATTAATATTTTTATTTTCATTTAGAAGAACAAATAAAGGGAAAAAAGGATAAAAAACAAATAAAAGCCTTACATAAAGATTTTCTCATATTATTTTTCTCAATTGCCATTGGTTTTAGATTTAGGTCATATTTAATAGTATTCAGAATGTGCTGTCTTAATCCTCAAAAAAGTAGATTTGTATTCAGATAAATCTCAATGGACATAAGACAATACCTTAATTTTAATGCAATGTTACATAAAGTATATTTAATAGTTATACAAGTTAAATTTTAAATAATAAACTGAGTTTAAATCCATTAAACAAACTTTTTTTGATATTGATGAATAGCCAATTTGAGACTCTTCACAGCTATTCCATAGTTGCTGAAATGTACACTAATACTTGTCAAAATGACTGGTTATTTAACTGAAATTAATACTTAAATACCTGTTTTATAAAATCATAAACAGGATTTAGGTTAAAATTTATAAAATCTTAGAGCTGCAGAAACTTTCAAGATGATTTCCATTCTCTTTTACAATTTAGAAACTGATGTAATAAAAGGTTAAATGATTAACCTTTTATTACACACATGTCCTGGAGAAGGTGGAACTCAAGGCAGGAAGTTCAAAAGCCCGTCAGAACAGGAGGCTGTGGCACGGCAAGGAGACTCAAACACAGCCTGCTTGTGAATTTCAGCCTTGCCAGACTCCTGAGAAACATCGCCAACATCAGAGATCTCCAGCTGGTCTTGTGAGGGTCCCAGAATGAATAGTTAAGGCTGTAGGAAATTATAGGAAGTTGTGAATACTACACCTCAATATTTTAGCCACATAAAACCACATAATAATGCTATACAATATTTTCGTATACTTCAAACTAGTACAGTATACACTCAAGCCACCCCCTTTGGTTTTATTTCTACTTTCATAGACTGAACGCTTTTCTTTATGCTCCTCCATGATTGTACCTTATTCCCATTAGAACAAGGTGGCAAAAAGCAATGTTATTTGAGTTTTGATCTGAAAGAATGCTATTGCTGGCAAGGAAGGTTTTAGGTTTAGCTGTTATGCTGAAGGGTTTATGTGGCATGGGGGCCTATGGGAACATGTACGTATATGAGGTCTGACAATTAAGTTTATGAACTTGTCTTAGACAAAGTGCTACATACCTCATTGTTGACCAGAGGTCACTCTGGTCACCTCTGAAGTGCTCCTGTAGGAAAGGTAGGCACCGATGCCAGCACCTAGTGATTCAAAGCAATTTTGGAACTCTTTTTCTGGAGTGGGCATCAGAGCTGTTGTCTTATTACCGTTGATGTCCTGAATGTCATCAAAACTTTCAATATTTCCATTATATTAAGGTAAAGAAAAAAGCCACTGTGAGCCAGATCAGGTGAGTAGGGAGGGTGTTCCAATACAGCTCTATGTTTACTGACTGAAAAGTCCCCCATAGACAGTGTTCATCACGGAGCTCCTTTGGAACCTTTTATGAACACATGCCCAGATTTTCAGTTAAGACTTTCCTGCTTCTATACTAATGTTTACTTGGTCAGCTATGCTTCTTACAGTTAGCTAATGATTTCAATGAATTTTTGGGACTTTTTTGGTCAGGTCAGCTCTTTGCTTGCTGCCCCGACCTCTCTTCATCAATGATGTTTTCCCTCTACTCACAAAATGTTTCATCCATTTGTACACAGCCATTTTATTCATGGTATTATCCCCATAAACTTGGACTAACATGCCTCTAATTTAACTTCCACTCTGGCAAGTTTAACAACAAATGTAATGTTTGTTCATTGCTCCAAATCAAGCTTCAACATTCTCACACCAAAACATTCAAAACTGTAATGAATATCCCTCAGCAAGACACTGCCACACACTGGCATGAACACAGCTCTGAGACATGGATACGAGAAGGTTCTGAAGCCTTACAGAGCTGTTTGTGCAATTTTGCCAATGTAAATGTGTGATGGCAAGATTGTGAACTTAATTGTCAGAACTGGCATAGTTTTAGGGCGAGACAGCTTTTGAGTGGCTCCTCCAGTACTTACTAGTCGTCTGCCTTGAATGGAGACCCACATCCTCTGAGCCTCTACTTACTTACCTGTGAAATAAGGATAATTTTCACAGGAGATGTAAGGATTAAATGAAGAATACAAAGTGCTTAGGATAAAATAGGCACTGAAGAAAACAGTTCTTTATCTCTAAGATGTCCCAAGTTTTTTCTCTTCTTCAAAGAAAACAAATACCAACTCTGGAAAGAAAAGGAATGACCCTTCTATGGAAAAACTTCTGGATGAATAGTTTTGGAGATCAGCCTTGTTTCATGATTTTCTCTGCCTTTTTGATGCTTTCTGCAGTATCTTTCAGACCACATTGTATATATGTCTTATAAGACATATATGCGTTTATCCCCCAGTTTATTGACCCTAATTTTGGGTGAGGATGTGAACAAGATCTGGAGGAAACAACCACATTATCCTTACTCTGGAGAGATCATTGAACTGGATTGTTTCTTCTGCCATTATTTTTCCAGTTAAAAAGGTATAAGAAAGAGTTTTTAAAGGGGGAAAAAATATAATCACCAGATACTCAATATACAGTCTGTGTCACCACCCTTGAGGGGTCTTCGTTTTACGTGCCCTACCCTCATCCAGATGCTTAGGAGCTATCTCATTTCCTTTGTCCCTCACACCATCAGAGGTGAAATCTGACTCTGCCATTTTGGCTTCCGACAAGACCTGCATAACCCTTAATGCAGGTGGCAGTACCATTCACCTTTTACGTCAGCTCCCAAACATCAAGAGCCCGAAAGGTAGCAACCCAACCCTGTGTGTCAGGAAAAAAAAAAAAAAAAAAGACAAAAGCAAACAAAAAACCCTTGTTTATTGGGATACATGTAGGAAGGTGAAGACTGACTTCAGAAAACAGAGACCAGCCAAGAGGACAGGATGTTTTTGCTACTTGTAAGAAGTAAAGAGATAGTCTGAGACTTGGTGCTGTCATAGCAATTTATCTTAATTTTAGCATTACTCATTTCATCTGTATAAGAAGTAATAAGTTTTGTGTTTTTTTTTTCAGCAGTGTTGGGAAATAGCATGAGTCAGATAGAAAAAACACTTTTCAAAAGGCTTTCCCGAAAACACTAGCTGGATGTGGATCTTTTTCCTTTCCCAGTGCTTTTGTATTAGTTTTTATCACACTTCCTTAAATAGGAGCGGATTGTGGTCTATGTTTTAATCTGTGTTTTTTAAGAACGGGTGAATAATCATGTCTGTGTCTTTCCATTACACGTCTAGCTTAGCTTTTTGCGTATAGTAAATAATACAATGCATGAAATGAGTACATAGACGGGTAAGTGAAGGTGGTGGTTTTGGTGTAATCAAAAGAATGGGATGAGAGTAACCAGGTGGAAAATAGTGGATAGTTACTTAACTTTGTCTCAAAGCATGGAATTATTCACTATAAGCTTGCAAGCCTTTATTACCAGGTCAATCTCAATTCTCAACTTCCCCTGTCAAATATTTTATTTCTTTTCCTTTGTATACACATTTCATTTTTAATTCCTTTACCTTCCTTACTTGTTACTTTCGCTTGCTTTGTAAGACCTTTAAAGTTAAAAATTGCAGGGAAATTGAGTAAATGTTACTTCCTTTAAATTAATCACACTAGAAGAGTCAGCAAGTTTTTTTCTAAATTCTGTATAGACATCTAGTTCCCTGTCAACCATCAGTTACATTAACTTGGACAATATTAATAGCATTTCCTTTTGGAATCCTGGTTGGCAATCCTTGATACAATTAACCAGAAGTAAAATGAAAGCAAATTGTGGACAGGTTGCTTCTTTTTCATAAGTGATATACCTTGATAGAAGTTTTTTGTTGATAAGAAGTTCAAATTATTTTGTAAATTTTATATTCCCTTCCTTGTAAGCAGCTGGCGAGGATTAGCTTTACAATTTTAATTTGAGGTTTAACATTGTACAAGGGTAGAGTCAGGACAGGCCAAGCTTGCAGAGTCCACATGAATATAGGCTATCTCTGGGTCATTTGTCTTCTGTAGAATCCTATTAAGTGTCTCTGGTATAAAAACAGACACTCATCAACTGCATGACAAATATGTTAACAAGCTTACAGTGTAGTTAAGGGGAAAACAGAGACTAAATGAACTCTGTCCTCTGCCTGTAAGCTCGGCTCATGTACTCTTTAGAAGGAACCAGAAGATGCCTTTTTCTCCTCTTCCCCCACCTTCTGTCAGGACAGCTTGTAATGAGAACTGCCACCAAAGGGGCCCTCAATGTTTTTAATTTCTAATTCAGACCCTAATTCCCTGACAGTCTCAAAGACCACTGATTCCTTTTTAATAATTTTCTTCTCCAAATATAGAAAAGAGAGTCTAATATACTATAAATGTTGTTAAGGGCATACTAGAAAATTAAAGAGATGCTATCATTTTAAAAGTAGTATTTTATCTTTTTTTTTTTTTCCTTAGGATTGTAATCTTAAGTTTAGAGGCAGGGGGAAGTATAAAGATGAATAACAGCGGAACAATGAGACTTTCAAAATAGAATAATGTTTCTCATTAATCTGAAACAACATTAGGTCATTGAAGAAGAGCCTGCCTTCATAATTTTCATTTGATTGTTAGGATTTTTGTTGTTGTTGTTTCTTTTAAAATCAAGACTCTTTTAAACAGATACTGAAAACTACAATTGTTTCCAGTTGGGAAAGACTGCCTATCACCTTTTATGTCCCATTTACATATTATAAAACTGGTTGATTCTACAAGCTGTGATCTAATACCTCTTGTTTTGCTAGAAAACAATTTAATCTTAAACCATGTTTATCCAGCTTCCCTCAGTACTGACATGCCTCATTACCCTTCTCAGTGTTTGTGGACCATATGAAGAAACTGGAAGAAAATTTATAGTGCCCTAAAGCTACGACTCCCAGATGAAAGCATTGTCCTTAATTTTGAAAGCTAGTTACGGTACAATCTCTATTGATTTCCGAGGTAATATTCAATGGGTTATTTAACATTGGGTTATTTTCCTTAAGTCAATAAATGAAAAAACGAAGTAACCTCCACTGATTTTTTGTTCCTGTAATAACAGGATCGCTATGCCTTCTGCTGGCATTACAGGCACTTTGTTAAGAAGGCTAACTCCTCGAGTTCTGCTGTCAGGAGAGGAGGTTATACAAGCACATAAACAAAGCTGTTCTGTCAGACAAAATACCAGTGAAGCTGTGTTTGCTATGGCATAAATAAATGTTCCTTCAGATCCAGTCAGTGTGAGAAAAACAAGGAAATTACAAAGGGTAGTTTTAATGTGAAGAAGACAAGAGGTTAGGAGGCATGAAGAGAGTTTTAATTGTTTTACAAACATTTCCAGTAAACCACCCTAAACAGCTAGGCCCACATAATCACCGCCAGGACATTTCGGAGGGAAGTGGCTTAGATTTGAAACAAAAGAAGCAGGCTCCATGGTCCTCTAAGAAGATATTTACAGAAACTGTCAGAATCATGCAGACTCCACCAATACATACAAATTTTCCTTCTTTTTCCCAGCAGATGAATTTATGCAAGCAAGGTACTGTTCTGAAAATAAGCCATTTGTTTTTAAAAGGACATTTTGACTAAATATAGAGCCATAGGAAGGCTTCCATATAAAGAGTGACATAATCTTCCTCTGACTGTAGAAGTGATACATATACAAGTAGAAAATCCATAAATTCTGTGTGTTTTTAACCTTGCTGTGAGAACTTTAGTTATATTAGTGTACCACTGAATTATGGGAGACATTTCTTTTTCCTCTCTCTAAATAATGTAAGTATTTTATGTAATATTGCTGTGGGTCTTGGAGACTGACACCAAGCCCCTGTGTTCCGCTATCCTCTCCATTTGGTCACACATTAAATTTACGCATACGTAGAAAGTCATGCATCTATGTATATAAGTATTTATCATTTATGTATTTATGCATGTGCTTATATCCTGGATTATTCCATAAAGACTTTAGGTGTTAACAGTAAATATGTGCCATAAATTTGCAAAGCAAAACTAAGAAAATAAAACAATAGAACATGAAAAATATGAATTAGCATAGGAAATGTGAATAGTGTTAGGAAGAATATATTATGCCTATGGAGGTTATAAATTTCCATTTAGTTCCTAGGGCTGAGCCAGGCACTTAGATCTGAATTTTATGACTGACAAAGTAATAGTGAAAACAGACCATTAAATTGTATTCATTATATATTCATATATATGAATGTCAAGAAAAAGGCACAGGTGCTCCTCAGGAGAATCACAGCTTCTGGTTATTAGTTAACTCCTAAAATATTCTCTCCCAGGTCTTTGTGTTGGGCACACTGGTCCTCAGGAACACTGCCACAACAAATCCACATCCGGAAGGTGTCCTGAGAATGGTCTGTGCAGGGTGATTTGATCCAAGGACAACACGAATTATGCCTGAACTTAAACAGATGGACTGCATGCACATATATGTAGATAATTCTGGTTTTGAAAGTGATCGTACAGAAAATATTACCTATGAACTTTTGGGCAGTTACTGTGAACTAGGCATTTTGTGTGTATGCATTATTTTATTTATTTAAAATAATTTAAAAAGAATTACCATTACTTTCCTCTTCTGTAGTTTATAAAATGAGGACATAGAAGCTGAAGAAAATTTACTATACCTGCAAAAGGTGAGTAGCATGTGTGTGTATGGATGTGTACATACAGAGGGTGCCAAAAAAGTAAACACATTTTAAGAAAGGAAAAAAAACCTGTGTTAACATTGCAATGTTCAGTGTGTACTGAAAACAAAAGATGAATACAAGTCACGTGGAGTACCTTTTGTAATTGCAGAAGTCAAATGTAACTTGAGCATTACAAATTTAATACATTTTTTCCTTGCTTAAGATGTGTATACATGTTTTTGGAACCCCATGTGTAAACACACATAAGACAAAATTAAAAGAAAAAAATGAAACATCCATTATCATACTGGAAGATCTGAACATAATTCTCCCAGTAAATGACAGATCAAATAGACATAAATCAGTAGAAATAAGGAAGATGTGGGTGGAATGATAAAATTGCTTGGTTTACAGCAGGATTTTCTTAACTTACCAGATGGCCCAGACCTAACCTATTAAAGGAGAATCTACAGGAAAGAGACTCAGAAAGCTGTACTTGAAGAAGCTGCCTCAGATGATTATCATCATACAGAAAGTTTGCTAAACACTGATCTTATGAATACATAAAAATGCCTGGACCCAGTTCAAGTTACAAAAAAACATTTACCCAAATTTTGTTCTAGGCCACAAAGCAAGTCAGAGTATATTCCAAAGAATTAATTGACATGTATTTCCATCTCTGACCAAAATTAAATTAAGTAAAACAAATTTTACATTCATGTATACATGTGCAGAAAAAAATAAATTTTGGAAGTTTAAAAATACATTTAAAAAAATAACACATGGTTTACAAAAGGAAAATGAAAATTGAAAAGTACTCAGAATTAAACAATAAAGAAAATATTCAAACTCAAAATTTTAGACATGTAGGTGAATGACATGTAGAACATTTTTTATTAATAGATTTAAATATGTTATTAGAAAAGAAGAAAGTGAAAATTTATAAGCTTGGCATCTATGTAAAAATGTGGTAAAGAACAATAGAATAAATTCAAAGAAAGCATAAGAAATGAGTAGAAATAAAGGCAGAAAATAATGAAATAGAAAACAAAAACATGAAAAAATCATCAATGGTAAAAATAGGTTTTTGAAAAGATCAAAAAATACTAAACTCTCTGGAAAGTTTAAATAAGAAAACAAAAGATAAAGAAACACCTTAAAGAATGAATGATTATGGATAATACAGAGATGAAGGGAACAAAAAGCATGCTCTGATGTCAAAATTTTGAAATCTTTTAAGAAATGGATATTTTCATAGAATAGTAAAATCCATAAAAATTGACTTAAGATGAAATAGAAAATGTGAGCAGCTCTGTAGCTATCAGTCATTAAATAAGTATTTTACAAGATGTCCCCAAAGGGAAGATAATGTACACACATGGTTTTAGAGATGAATTCTGCCAAGCATTCCAAGTAGATGATTCTAAACTCAGAATGGATAAAAGAGAACCTTCCACAACTCATCTTCTGAGGCTGAGTACATTTGGGGACCAAATCAGATAAGGACAGTACTTGAAAAAGAAATTAGGTGCCAGTCTCACTTTGGAATATTGATCCAGTGATTTTTTTGACTGCCAAGTTATATTTACTCATTTTATCTTATTAATGGTATAATACAATGAACTTACTAGTGGTATAATATATTTTATTAATGGTACAATGGAATTCAAGTTAAATTATTATTGTTAAAAGCTTAGAATTACCCAGAAGACCAAAAGTCACAATATAACAAAGACATCTGTACCAGAACGTTTATTGCAGCACAATTCATAATTGCTAAGTCATGGAAGAAGCCCAAGTGCCCATCGACCCACGAATGGACTAGCAAATTGTAGTACATGTATACCATGGAATACTATGCAACCTTAAAGAAAGATGGAGACTTTGCCTCTTTCATGTTTACATGGATGGAGCTGGAACATATTCTCCTTAGCAAAATATCCCAGGAATGGAAGAAAAAGTATCCAATGTACTCAGCCCTACTATGAAGCTAAATTATAGCTTTCACATGAAGGCTATAACCCAACTATAGCACAAGACTATGGGGAAAGGGCCAAGGAAGGGGAAGGGAGGGGGGAGATTTTGA
>CAUYPK010042135.1:0-18360 GCA_963574355.1 Loris lydekkerianus | reverse complement strand
AAGTATCACAATGAAAAAACAAACACCACAGGCACTCAAAACGATGGAGCTGGAACATATTCTTCTTAGCAAAGTATCTCAGGAATGGAAGAAAAAGTATCCAATGTACTCAGCCCTACTATGAAGCTAAATTATAGCTTTCACGTGAAGGCTATAACCCAACTATAGCACGAGACTATGGGGAAAGGGCCAAGGGAGGGGGAAGGTTTTGGTGGAGGGAGGGTAATGGGTGGGGCCACATCTATGGTGCATCTTAGAATGGGTACAGGTGATTGCACTAATGTACACAGCTATGATTTAACAATAAAAAAAAAAAAAAGATTCACCAAGCCAGCAAAAAAAAAAACTCAATTGATCAACACTTATGTGAACATATGGAAGTAAAATTCAACAAAAATCAAGCAGGTGGAAGTGGGGAGGAGGAGGTGGGTAAAGTTACACGTACTCATGCACACTGTGTGGGTGAAGGGCATGCTTATACTCAATCTGTTCAAAAGCAAATTATGTAACCAAAATGTGTATACCTCTATACTATATGCCTCTGGAATTAAAAAAAAAAAGAAAGTATAGTAGTGATTATTAGAAGTTATAGAGAGGGGAAATGAGGAGTTATTATTTACTGGATATAGAGTTTCAATTTTGCAACTTGAAAAAAATTTTGGATATGAAGTGTGGTAATGGTAGCACAACACTGAGAATGTACACAATGCCATTGAACTCTACACTACAAAATGGCTAACATAGTACATTTTATATTAAGTAAATTTTTTCCATAATAAAAAAATAGAAAGAATACATGACTATAACAACAGAGATAAGCAGGAATAAGGCAAATAGTTCAGAAATGGCCTTGCTAGTTTGGGTTTGAAATATCCCTTGATACATTATGATACAGACCTCAGCCAGTCCACTTTAAGCAATGCAAAATATGACTGATCTCCACCTGTCGTTGTTGAGTACAGTTGTGCCTCCTACAAAGAACCATACAGGTAGAGGAGTGACTTTGATTGGCAGGGACTGTGCAGCGAGCACTGTGCAGCTGGGGTAAATTGTGTGCACCCCTGATCCTTCAGTAGGTTTGGAATCCAGTTCACAGGCCTGAATATATATTACTAATGCCATCACTGCAGTGGAAAGGGTGGATGCCCCGTTGAGAGAGGCCATTAATTTCCTCCAATGGCTGGTGCTGGAATAAAGGTTGTGCATTGCCAGATCTTCCAATTTATTACACAAAAAATAAAAAATTTCAAATATTTAAGAGAAATTTTCCAACATTTCAATATTGGAAAATGTGAAAAGTCCTTTAAAATACTGTATGTGATTTAACCTCGCAACAGATTTGCCCTATAATTTACCATTTTATTCTTTCTGCTTCAAAGAATCAGGCCAAATTCTCTATGACCACAATTCCTTTCCTAGACCCTGCTGATTAGAAGATCTCTCTCTCTCTCTCTCTCTCTCTTATCTCTGAAATCACAGATACATTGTTTGTATCTACTCATACACTTAACATAAGTCATCTTTATTTATTGTTTCTGAGGGTGTGCAGATGTAAACTTTTGACTATTATAATCCAAGCTTCTTGAGACTAGAATGCAATTATTCATCCTTAAGTATATCCAAGATGCAAATCTTATTCCCATATCTACTAAATAATCACTTGCTAAGTGTGCAAATATCTGAATGAATGAATGTAAGCTAAACAGGGTTATGACTTCAAACAATGGCCTGCGTTATATCAGATGCATATTTCCAAAGTCCAAATCAATTTGCAATGTTTTCTCTTTTTAATTAATACTTTCTTTTATATGCAAAGTTTGTCTTTTTTAATTTTCGTATTACTTCCTTCTCTTCTCTTCTGTATTCTGAATGTTAAGATCTATTTATTAATTCCTTTAGACCTGACTGTCTTTTAAGCGCCGAATTTTACATATTAACTAATTTGGTCCTACAATACAGCCCTACAATACAGAACCTATTTTTGTCCCTCATTTCAAATGAAGAAATTAAGAGGTAAAATAAGTTGCCTGAGATTACACAGTAAGTAGTAACACAGCCAGAAATGGATCTCAGGCAGTAGGATTTGAAACCACCACATGAGGCCATTTCCATTAAAAATGGCTGGAAGGATTATGGTCACTTTGTTTTGCTATCAAATATTGTTGATCCTATCTAACGTCTAACTATATATTTGTATCCATTAATCACAGTATATGCCTGTATTAAAATATCACATGTTCCCTGTAAATATATACAACTATATGTACCTATAATAATAATAAAAAATTAAATTACATCTAAAAAAAAAAATGCCTGGAAAAAAAACATTGCTAATAGAAACTACTCAGAGTCCAGGAATGGGATGAGGACAAGAGAATCAGACAAATATTTCAATGAGTATACTTTCCTTCAGCTAAAATTTTGATTTTGTTTTTTGTTTTTCATTCTTTTACACAAAAAGCAGTGCAACTGTGAAACTGTAGGTTGCCTATAAAACCACAGTTTAGCAAAAATCAAAGGAAATTCTGATAATCAATTGAAATATATGAAATTGGTATATGAAATTCACGATAAGTTATTATGCATATTATTGATTATAAATTGTGTGCTACACATTTTTTACATTAGTAAAATCTATAATAATTGGTTTACATATTGTGTGTGTGCACGCACACACACACACACACAAACTCATACATTTTGTCCCAGTGAGAGAGGACCCCCCTACTCAGGACTGGACAGGGATTCTCCCGTTCTCTAGGTCCAGGTGAGCTCAGAAATCAGACCCTCCTTTCCAGGCACAAACAGGCTGCCTTTTCCAGGTCACACCCTGTGGGCTGTAGCAAAGCATGAACAAAGCAGCCTGAGACATTTCCTGGGTGGTTTCACCTTGAGGAGGGAGCACACACCCCAGTCCCTGCCCTGAGACAAAAACTGCAAAGACCTAATAACCTTGCCCCAGGGGAGGGTCTGCACTCAACTTTGAAAGGATATTTTTCCACTTATCAAATCATAGCCAAAATGTAATTCTCCAGCCAATATAGATTCCTAGACAAAGGACCTAGGAGGAACTTCCAACATGGGTCTTCCCCTTTGCCAGAAGCTCTTATAATTTTTACTCGTCTATACTCCTTTCTGTCTAATAAAATCCTATCTTACCACTGATCTGTAGTCCATGGGTTCTTTCTTCAAATCCCTGAGACCAAGGACCTATTGAAGAAGAAATTCTGATGACACCAGAGAATCATTTACTACATACCCTTCTCCTGGAGAAACTGTGGGCATATTAAGATCTGGCTAATACAGGCTATCCCAAACATTCCCCTAAAGTCATCACACAGGGAAAGTGAGATTATAGCTAAATATACCTTATTTACAAATTATTCATTAAGAAATTTTACAAAATATTTACAAAATATACTCTACGTGTTGGTCACCTCTTTGTAAAATTTTGTAGTGAATACCGCATATGCTCGAGTATAAGCCAAGTTTTTTCGGCACAAAATTTGTGCCGAAAAACCCGAACTCGGCACAAATTTTGTGCTGAAAAAACTCGGCTTATACTCGAGTATATACAGTATTTTGTAAATAAATGCGCATTTAGCCACAGTTCTCATAGTCCCTATGTATGATGCTAGTGGGGGCAACTTTTGAAATACCCTGCAGAAGCTGAGCTAAAGATCTATTAACTATGGTTTAGTGAGATATATTGTGGGTGAACATTAAGGAAGTTAGAATTATGGAAATAGAGTTAAATTGATGTAACAATAGAATAATTGCATGAACGTTAGAATTATGGAAATAGAGCTACACTGATATAGCAATGAAATAATTGCAGGAAAGTTTGCAAGTAATAATTATGGAATAGAGTTAGATTGATATAACAGTGGAATAATTGCTGGAGGATGGGAGAGGGTTGATTCTCCACAAAGAACACACTATACTGGGGGCTTCATGAGACAGCTGGGCACGAAGGTCACAGGACTTCAGGAAAAGGTCTGCCAGGGCCTAGCTGGAGTCAAAAAGGAAAAGGTCCGCAGGGGCCTGGCTGGGGGCCTGGAAGGGCTTGGGAAGCCATTTTAGGGTTTTAGGATAATACGTGCTGCTGACTTGTTGAGTAGAAAGATTAGTTCTTATGGGTGTGAGATAAGAGGATTCAGCTTTGTTCCTCTCAGCTCCTGAAGATGAGTAAGGCCTCAACTAATGTGGCCCCCCAGAAAATAAAGGATTATCTGGGTGACATCTAGCCCCAAAGTCCATGATCCCATTTCCTTTGTTTTCTGTGATACTGTTTGTGATTGATAAGTATCTTTAGAAGTAAAAGTAATAAAAATAGCTGAAGGGTTATTGGGTGGGTAATCCAAAATTAGGGCAGGAGAAACCGCAGAGATGATGCATGTTGTTGCAAACACCTATTAACTAATCAAGAGAAATAACAAAAACCAAAGCATCTGAGTTAGAGTTCTTCACTGTCTCTCCCTCGAAGGGCGTTGACCTCCCGGGCCCACTCTATAAATTCTACTCTGTTTCTATCGTCTGTCTTTATTTTCTCCATTCTCTCATCACCACCAAGGACTGGGGACCCTCACAGGTCATGTGGGGGCTGGCTCCCTATAATATATTGAGGAAGTTTGCAGTCACGTCCATGTATAGCTAAGCTATTGTTAGCCACACACATTTAGAAAAGGCGCCTATAAATAACTATTCAACTTCTCACTGTGCAGACTTAGTATAATGACTTAAAAGTGCAGAGTCAGAGACCATGTTGGGCTATGAACATATTTGTAGTGCCCAGTGCAGAAAGTCCGTGGACTGTGGTAAAGAAACAGGAGCCAGAATAAGTCTGTGGAAAATTCCACCATTTAGGAGCTGTGAAAATTATTAGCAGAAAAAATTTAGGATTTCCTTGACACCTACTAACATTCAAAAATTTCCCTTTCAAGAACACACACAATATTTGAGACTCTACGGTAATAAAACATACTCTACTTTTATTTTTAAAAATATATCTAAGTTCAGAAGAGAACCATTTACAGTAAGGGGGAAAACTCCAAAGGAAGATCTCCGAGTATGCATTTTTTTTTTCCTCATTGATGGAAATGGCATATTCCATAAAGCTAGAATCCAGCATTTTAACTGCACTGTGGAAAATGTTTTAAACTTTCAATAACACAACTGAAATACGATAATACGATATAAAAGATATATCTTCTTTTGCCTTCTTTACTGTTTTTTACTTTAAAAACTGAGAAAACTCAGATAGAAATACTTAAAATACGAAAGAAAGGTTAACAAAGCTGAGCAATGAAATCAATATAAGTGGACTGTGAACTTTAATAAAACTTTTTTTGTAAGACCCTGGCAAAAGCAGTTAACTCGTTAAGAGATACAATTGAGACAAATTCCAACTATAGTGAAGTGGTAGTGACTGTTTCTGAAAGAACCTGCCACACTGACAGATAATAATTAAGGATTTATGTGAGGGTGATGGTGTGTTGGATAGAACGTGAGCCTATGACTTAATAAACGTGGTTTCTAGCTGTACTCATCCTTAACCAATTGTGACACTGAGCTATTTGTGGTTCCTCACTGCTAAAAAAAAAGTTACTCCGTTGGGCCAAGAGGCACTCATCTGACTCAACTCAAGTTCTCTCTCCCTCAATTTCTCTCTCAATCTATTCTGTTATTCATCATAAATTACCATAATGTACTTAGGTAACACAATTCCTACAAGTCGATGTTGAGTAGTTTTTCAAATATGGCATAGGCTATTGCACTGACTGTTCTGAATCTATTTTATACTGAACAGAGCTCTTGCCTTTCAGGAATTAGTCCTCTTCTGTCTGTGTCACTTCACCCTCCCCAATCTCCCCCCCCCCCCGCCCCACCAAAAAAAACTCCCCGTCTCCTTGTAACATTGCCAAGGACATTCATCTGTACTCCACGTGCCTATCTCTGCTTCAGTAATGTGAGATGTCCACTTGAGCAAACGAGTTGGAAACTCAGCCTTCATTTCCCAGACTGTGGTGGCTGTGGTTACGCATTAGAGAAATGTTTCTTATTCATATGTTCTGGGATACCAGTTAAGAGGGACTGCTGATAGATTTTCCACAGGAGAGGCCAAATGCTTTCATACATTTTAGCCATGACTTGGATGGTGAAATAGGGATCCTGTTTATTCATTTTAAAAATGAAATCCTGGAAGGAGCTTTTGTTTATCTCTTGAGAAATGTGATTAAAATTCAAGAAAATCTAAGTAACTTGAAAAAGTAATCAGGAAAAGGTTGAGCTATCTCAAGAGACATACATTGGATGGTACAATTTAGAAGCAAATGTGCTTTTTTTAAAGTAAATTGAATTATCTAAATGAAAAAGGAATTGTATCTTATATAGTTGTGAATAAGTTTTAAGGGTTTAGTGTGCAAATTAAATAAGATTTAGCATTGTTTTAATCTAACTGTTTTGTCTCCGAAAGCCATCTTGAGTCTGGCTGAACCTGGGCATATATAAGAGTGGTTTTAAATTTATCCATAGTTTTATCCTTTCAATTAGTAAGATAAATTTAAAACAGTAAAAACAATAGTATTATCTCTAGAAATTTTGGGTTCCAACTTCTGTGGGCATATTGACAGCAAAAGTTAGGAAAAAGATGTTTTGCAAATAATTCAGAAGAAAGCAGGAACATTAGTCATAGAATTAGATGACTTGACTATAAAAGAAATCTTAACGGAAATTAACATCGTTAAAAATAAGATGCCTGAGGAATCACAGACTTAATAAGGAATTTGATGCTTATAAGATACTCATTTTCTGAAACGATGAATAGAATAAAGTTGTTTTTAAAATGAAGTTTGTACCTAAGTTTGTAACCATCTACTTATAATCTTGGCTTCAATGCAGGGGGCAGTCTTACAGAGTAGAGAGCCTCACTGCCGCCTGGGTCTAAAATTAGCACCTCCTGCTCTTTCTCCAGCCTCAAAGTTGCCTTAAGGCTCTCCTAGGCCCTAGTGTCTCCTTTTAAATGCAAATATACTGGGGAGTAGTTGCCCTTAATTTACTCATTTAATCTATCACTTAATGCCTTAGAAACTAGAAACTAAACAAAAAGAAAAAGAGAAACTGGGAAGGAGTTTTGGTGGGTGCGGAACTATCCTGGGAGTAAGGGGGTCTGTAGAAAAAGGAAAGGAGTGTTTGTTACAGAGGAGGAATGTACCTAAGATGTTGTCCCTCCTACGCGTCTGAGTCCATTTGGGGCATGCATGCCAAAGGTCACCAACCCTTGACCCAGCATAACTGTTTAGTTTGGTATGAAATGATGAAAGTTTAAAAGACTCTTTTTAAACTTGCCAGAGGCTTACATCCCAACCTCCATGGAGCACTTTCATCTGTAGAGCTCCAGGATTGGTAGGAAAGAGTGGAAAGTACATAGTTTGAAAATAGTTAGATCCCTTTAACTAAAATTAGTGTCTAGTGAAGACTCTCAGCAACACTGGCCTACATTTCTAGAACTATTGTTCTTTTGCTTTTGCCTAGGTGTGTTTTCATAGTTTCTTAAGTCAGGAGTGATCCATAAAGAGAAATAAGAAAAGCTGTGAATAAATAAAGAAGAAAATAAAAGCCGTAAGACTAAAATTGTGCTGCTAAAGCTTCACTGGTCATTACTTCAGGAATGGGAGACTCCTCTGTACGGACACATACAAACTTAGCTCTGTGTCTCTGGAAGACACTGTTAAAAACTGACTTTCATATATAAGTGGTACTATCACTCAAGAAACATGTAAAGCACCTTTCTCTAGGTGTATGCTGCCTTTGTAGCTTGACATCCATTAACATTCTGTTTTTATTCTCAAGCGTGGTGATAGTATTAAGTAGCCACACTATCTACAACTGAAAATATGGAAAATGGGCAGACATACCTCTTACGGTCATATGATATGCTCTTGATCAAAAAGGCATGAAAAACATCAAGAAACAGGGAATACAACGTTATCATTGCCCTGGGATGTCTGAATACCTGGTATTACATGCTGTCCATTTCAGTGAAATATTACTGAAGCACATGCTCGAGTCACGTGACGACCAGATCAACTTAACTTTGAAGAGCTGCCTTTGCACAAACCACACGCATGCACACTCTACGACTCAGCAGACTCAAGGTTATAATAATTGAGTAAAACATATATTTTAAATCTTGCTTTGACCAAAACACACTTTGACTTTGTGTAGAACCCACTAAATCTTCACTGACTCTGTGTCCACACCATTATTAAGCATCTATCATGTGTGTGGAATTGTGCTATGAGTCATAGTCAAAGGCATATAAGGCGTGCACCCTATATTCTAATTATTTAGAGTTCCGTAAAGGAGAAGTACATATAAATAAATAATTGTAATATATTGCATAAATGCAATAATAGAAGTGGTTCACTCTGTTTGGAAGGGAGGGAAGGTGGAGTAGATTTCTTAGAGGACATAAAGATATTTTGACCATTTGAAAGTTAAATAGAAAGTTGCTGAATGGACAAGGTCAGAAAGGTCATTCTAGGCAAACAGACAATCCAGTTTAAAGAAAAGGAAACCGCTTAACAGGTATGGGAATCTGCATACTGTGAGGGAGGGGGGAATGGGAGTTGAATTTGGAAACAGAACCAGATTTTAGATTATTAATTCCAAAGGTAAGAAGGAGCAATGACAGGCGGTTAAATAAAAGCATAATAATAATCAGATAATATGACTGGATTTTAGAAAAATAATCTTAACATCAGCAGAGACTATATTTGAGTGAGGTGTGACTCAAGAGGAATGGAATATTTAAAAGGAGAATGAGCTTAAGGGCTTGGGAGCCACGAAGGCATAGCTCAGAGATCTGGCGTAAACTTTACAGTTTAGGGGAAAATCTGAGCTATAAATGCAGATTGAGAAATATTTGATACATAAGCAATGATTAAGCCCATGGCTTGTGTCAAAGTTATGATAAGAAAAAATTAAAGGGCCAAAAGACAGAAAAAAAGTTAAAAAGAGTAAAAAAAAAACCATGGACAGAAACAGAGTATTAACAGGAACAGTTATGGGCAGAACCAGAAGATAACTTGCATTTACTGTTTAGTCTAAAGTTTAAAATCTTCAGGAAATAAGCAGATGGGAGATATTGCAATAGTCCAGAAGAAAAGTATAAACAAGAAAAATTTTCCTAGAGGATATGAGGTATCCTTACCATTTGCTCCTGATTTTACACATAAGCAAAACATATTTTCCAGTTTTTGGCCAGGGATGGGCTTAAACCCGCCACCTCTGGCATATGGGACCAGCGCTCTACTCCTTTGAGCCACAGGGGCTGGGCGTGGTGGTTCACACCTGTAATCTCAGCACATGAGAGGCTGAGGTGGGTGGATTGCCCAAGCTCACCAGTTGAGACTCGCCTGAACCAGAGCAAGACCTCTCGTCTCTAAAATACAGTGGGTCATGGCTCAGCACCTGTGGCTCAGCAGCCAGGGTGCCAGCCACATACACTGAGGCTGGCAGGTTTGAACCCAGCCTGGGCATGCCAAACAACAATGACAACTATAACCAAAAAATAGCCGCATATTGAGGTGGGTGCTTGTATTCCCAGCTACTTGGAAGGCTAAGGCAAGAGAATCGCTTAAGCCCAAGGTTTGAGGTTGCTGTGAGCTGTGCCACCATAGCACTCTACTGAGGGCGACAAAGTGAGACTCTGTCTCAAAAAAAAAAAAAAGAAAAGAAAAGAAAAAATACCATTTGCAATTTGTGTAGATTTTATTGTATATAAAACTATTTCACAAGCACTGCATTTATTATTAATTTTTAAATACTCTTGTAAAGTGGAAATTATTGTCAAACACAATAAATTGAAGTTCAAAGTTCAAGTAACCAATCCAAAAGAAATTCCCAGGTCTTCTGACCTAACTGCATATTGCCTCCACTAATATTGGATTCAACAGTCTAGGAGCAAAAACCTTTCATTCATACCAAACAACTAGGCCTTCTCCGAAAAACTAAGCTGATTTGAATGTTGGCAACTCCCTAAATTGCCTCCTTTGTCACTGTAGGGATCAGTCCTGTGGCACAGACCATGACTTTTCAGCTGAAAAAAACATTTTGTCAATAAAACAGTAAGCCATGTGGCGTAAGGGGCTGTGCTGAAGACTCACCAAAGTATTACAATGACCCCATAAAACTTCCCAGAGCAGACAAGCCTCAGCTTAGCTCAGGAGTCTTAGGAAACTAGGTAAATCAATCAATGCCTAATCAATATGACTAGGCATATTCATGAAAGCTCATGAAAATTTACAGCCAATCAGTTTGCATAGAGTAGAGAAATAGGAAGAAGCTTTTCATTTTTCACTGAAGAGAAAATATTCCTATTTCTGGTGCTATTTCTCATGACTTAGCTTCAAAGTACTATATCTTTAAGACTGACAAAGCTATTATCTCAGTAGCTAGCCCTGAGGTCTTCAAAAGATATGGCTGGAATCCACAGGTTCTGAACTCACCCATTGCTCACCCACTCCAGTGTTGCCTGCTGTGTAACCAGCGTGTGACTGACAGTAGACAGCCTCCGGTTTCAGCTTTGCTGCTATCATTGCGGTGCTGACAGCTCTTCACTAAGCAGCCCAAGATCAGCTCTGCCAGCTGAAGACCCTGGACTCAGCCCAGCATTCTGGAGAGGATGATGAAGAGAGGCCGCCAAACCAGGCTCTGCTGCCAGAGCACCACCCTCCCTTCACTGGTAGAATTCTTAGAATATCTTTAACACTTTTGTGCTACACTATAGTTACTTTTGAAACAACTTCAATATCCATTTTTATGTAATCCAGACTTTAAATAAAGTTAACAAAATACATACATTTAAAAATTTATTTATAAATTTATTTAACAGAATAAATAAATGTATTTATGAAATAAATTTATAGAGCAAGTACAAGAATCCTATCGACATTAGAATAAAAGTGCAAATGTACAGTTTTCCAGTGAGGAGATGCCTTGAGATTTGAAGACGAATTGTTTTTGCTTCAGTTACTATCATTTTCTTCTAAAATTAACTTTAAAGTCATCAAGTTTCAAAATGCATGTAAGTTGCTTATATATATAAATAGAGCATATTCGTTTATTAAAATTAATTCATTAATGGTGTGTTTCTTACCAATATCTTCATATCTTTTAATAAAGGACAGTTGGGTTAGGAAAAAGCCATTGTTTCAAAGTGAAATACTCTCTTATATCCTTGTAAGTATAAATTATTTTACACAGAACTGTCTACACAAAAAGAAATTGTTGACTCAATGATAAGGCTCCTGGAAAAGTTTCACTGAGAAAGTATTATGCACTATTATACTTGTAACATTTGAGCCAATTCTTCTATATGAAATACACAGTCATTTATTGGATTTTTGAAAATATCATTTATTTTAAGGCATTTCTACAATTGTACATTTGTATTCCGCCAGAAAAATGTTACCTTTTCCGTAATTCACTAAAATATTCCCTGTAACGATTATTTCTTCCCATTGTTTCTTTCTGTATTAAAATTTTTTCAAAGCTAAAAAATATAGTAGAGGATGAAATAAAAGGCACTATCAATTTCTAGTGACCTAAAATGTGGCCTCTATACTTGTAGACCAATTTTCTTAGGTTCTTCATTAATTATTGTGTGCACGGTAGGAACTAAAGACAGAACGCTTGCTCGTGTCCACAGCAGGATAAGACAATTAGCAAATCCATGAATTCTCCTCCTGTTTGAACTTCACTTTTAAAGTGTAAATGTTGGTTGGCATAAGATGCTTTACGTGCTGGTGAGAAGTGCTTCTACAGGACAGAGCTGACCAGACTTCTTCTTGGTCTGAAATGTTAAATGTATGATGAAAATGAAACATGCACAAGGAAACCAAATGCAGTTTTATTTATCACTCATGTGACCATGAAAATATAAACCCTTTGGAATAAGTAAATAATTTCATAAACACCATTGAAAATACATTTATGAACTGTCTACATTGTGCAAAGCACTGTGTTACCTTTGTAAAGCTTAAATCTAGTAAATGACACCCCCCCACACACACATGTAAATACACATACACTTGGCTGATGCAAAGGTGCATGTTAAAAACACAGGGTCAGAGCAGTGGAATGTGTGTTCAAGGGCAAAAACACTGTCCACTTTACCCCAAACACAATCAGGCTGATACTCAATGGGTAGACATCAGCACTGCCATCTCATTTGTTGACATGTTGAAGCACTTCCATATTGGGACACACTCCTTTACTTACAACTGAAAACCTTCCTCAGAAGGCCCTCCCCTTTCTCTCCCCCAGTCTCTGAAACAAAAAGCTTAACACCTGGCACAGACAGAGCCCTCTAGTCCCTGCCGCTGCCCGATGATGACCAATATCCTTCCTAGTTGTCTGACACTTGGTTGTTGGAAGTGTTCAGCCACACAGTCTAATCTCTTGAGTACCCACCCTAAAAATAAGGAGGAGGTATGGGCGGTGTCTGTGGCTCAAAGGAGTAGGGCACCAGCCCCATATGCTGGAGGTGGTGAGTTCAAACCCAGCACTGGCCAAAAACTGCAAGATAATAGTAACAATAATAATAATAATAATAATGAGGAGGAGGTGGTAGGTGATAAAAGGTGGGTTGGAAGATCAGACATTGATCTTT
Source organism: Loris lydekkerianus (assembly GCA_963574355.1). Taxonomy (NCBI): domain Eukaryota; kingdom Metazoa; phylum Chordata; class Mammalia; order Primates; family Lorisidae; genus Loris; species Loris lydekkerianus. Next base: position 5,684 of record CAUYPK010042135.1, on the reverse strand, counting down.
TTGAAAGGTAATCAGAAAATTATTTCTTAAACGTTTGATCAAAAACTCCAATGCCAGCCAGGCACAGTGGCACATGCCCATGGTCTCAGCTACTTGGGAGGCTGAGGCAAGAGGACCACGTGAGCCTAGGAGTTTGAGGCCAGTCTGGATAACATAGTGAAATTCTGTCTCTTATGAAGAACAATTCTTCCTGACCCCCACCCCCCAAAACCTCAAGTGCTTACAAGAGCTAAGGAAATAAATTAAGCCAGCCGATTGGAGACTGTGACAAAAGGGAGAGTGTGTGCCCCCATAGAAGCCAGAAGTGGTTATTTTGGGGTCTTCTGATATTTCAATTGATAATGGAAATCTGGATTTATACGTGAAATAAAAGTTGGTAATCAATGCAATTAAACACCAAAACCAAAACACTAGGTGAAATTTTATATATATATATATATATAAATCATACATATCTGTTAGTGGAATTCAGCTTGAAGTCCAATAGCTTAACTTTTGACTTAGAAATCTTCTTTCCCCCTAAATAGTGATAGTTGAAAAATTGGTGTTTCATGCCCCTAGTAATTTCATGAGTTCATAATTCACACAATGTGACCATGGGTTGAACTTATTTCACAAATTAAAATAGTAGACATTCATGTGGTTAAGCAATAAGGCCCTGATTCATTTCTAAGTATTCAACAAATGTGTACTATTCTGTAGAAACATAAATCCATTTTGCTTTTGGCTTAATATGATTCTGATGTAAGCCATGGTTCACAATTTGTACCTAAATAAAATCAGTCAGATTCCAGAAAAATTATGCAGTAAGCATGATTAAATACAGTGAAAATAAAATACACATCCCCACTCCCTCCTCTAAAAAAAATGAGGACAGAAATTGGAGAAACTTGTACCTATTGGTCGATTAGGAATCAGATTTTGTTCAGGAGTATTTAGTTCTTTCCTCAAGACTTTCCTCCTCCTTAGTGAAGAAAGAGTATTTTAAAGGCACTACACAGGAAAAATACAGTCTGTCTGGTAACTGTAAAGGGTCTCTACCTCTGAATCTAATTTAAATGTTTCTGGGGGAGAAAGAATATAGACAGTTATCCTGTTGCAGAAGTTATCAGTGAACAGGCAATGGGAGTCTCGTTTAGAAAGTGAAGCCTGAGTTCAGGCATCAGAAAAATCTCTGTCATCTGCTAGCGAGGTGATTTCAGGCAAGCTGTTTGACCTCTCTAAAATTCCATTTGCACTTTTGCAAAATGAAAGTAAGTATTACTACCTTAAATGTCCTAAAGTATTGCAAACATCAAATGAGATTACAAAGGATTCACCAAAAATGTGAGTATATTTAACATAACATCAGAATAATATTAATTTGCCTGACACCTCCGTCACCTAGCATACTTGGAATGTATACACATGTACTTAAAAGAACACACAGCAGTTATTTGCAGCTATGAAGAAAGGAAGTTGTTGGAAACAGGGTTACTTTTGAAAAGGCAGAGAGAAAGATGCTTCCAGAATGGCTCCTCTGACGCCACACCTGGTCCATTACCAGCAAGTCTGCTCTTAGGGAATAGGAGACCTTTTAGAAAATAAAAGGTCTCCTTAACATTCCACCGTCATCTCTTCCCTATTTCCCCATCCTTTCTCCTCCCTCACCTATAGGTCGTTAATGTGGCTGGGAGGAATAATGTGTTAAAGTTTATTAAGTAATAATTTCACAGTGGGCCAGAGTGCTGAGTCACACCTGTAATCTTAGCACTCTGGGAGGCTGAGGCAGTTGGATTGTTTGAGCTCAAGAGTTCAAGACCAGCTTGAGCAAGACGAGACCCTGTCTCTACTCAAAAACAGAAAAACTAGTCAGGTATTTTGGCAGGGACCTGTAGTCTCAGCTACATAGGAGGCTGAAACAAGAGAATTGGTCAAGCCCTGGAGTTTGAAGTTGCTGTGAGGTATGATGTCATGTACTCTACCCAGGCAACAGAGTGAGACTCTGTCTCAAAAAAAAAAAAAAAAAAAAAGAATTCACAGTGATTAATTTTGTGACCATGGCAGAACGACATTAAGTACTTGGAAATGGAATATAGCATATTCTCTGTGCAGGCTTCTGAATGAACGAGTGAATAAATGAATGAGACGCCCACAGGGTAGACAGGCTTGATGGGATAACTAAAGAGAAAAGACATAAAAAGAACTTAGTAAGAACAATGTGTTTCGACTCCCTCCATGTTAATACAAAAGATGTAGTCTGCATCTTTTTTAGTGGCTGAATAGTATTCCGTGGTATACATACATATACCACAGTTTGTTAATCTATTCCTGGATTGGTGGACATTTAGGTTGTTTCCACAATGTGGCAATTGTAAATTGAGGTGTGATAAATCGTCTAGTACAAATGTCCTTATGATAAAAGGATTTTTTTTTTCTGGGTAGATGCCCAGTAATGGGATTGGAGGATAAATGGGAGGTCTAGTTTGAGTTATTCGAGGATTCTCCATACTTTCTTCCAAAAAGATTGTATGAGTTTGCAGCCCCACCAGCACTGTAAAAGTGTTCCCTTCTCTCCACATCCACACCAGCATCTGCAGCTCTGAGATTGTGTACTCACTTCTGACATGAGGACAACTGGTGCTAGTACACGGTGGGAGGAAACAGAAAAGGAGGTGAGGGAAGTGGGCTCACAGTGTGTGACACAACTCTGGGGCAGGGGACAAAATTATAAAAGGGACTTTACCTAACAAATGTAAGCAGTGTAACCTTGTTCTTTGTACCCTCAATGATTCTCCAACAATAAAAAATAAAATTAAAATTAAATAAATTAAATTAAATAAAAAGAACTTAGTAAAGACAAAGACTAGTGACTAGTTCTTTCTAATCAGGGTATACCATTTATAAATGACTTTAGCTGTTCTTTATTGATTTCTGCTTCTATTCCAATCATTGTGCAAAGAGCCTTTATAGCAATGGTTTCTACCATTTCTATACCTCCCTTTAGGAAGATTCCATGGTCCCCACTCACCAGAGGTGGAAATTGGGCTGCGGGAGACTGAGTAGCATGTGCTGCACCCAACATCGTGCAAGAACTGAGGTTTAACTCTAATTCTAGTATAATTTCAAAGCCTGTATTCTTAGCCAGTTCTGTTTATTACATCCCTGCAAAGAAACTGGACACACCACTGGTCTGATGATTTAAGATATTCAGGGAGTTTCCTCCGCACAAGGATTGAAACTCATGAAGAAACGTGTTTGATGGGGAGAGAAAAAGGTCCCTTTCTGCTTGGGAGAAACAGGCATGAAAGAAAGAATAGAGAAGCGACAGGGTGGGCAAAAAGGGAAAAGTGGGAGAGATGAGAAAGAATTAGTAAGCAGGAGGTGGAGGCAGAAAATTCTTCCCTCTCAGGAGGGCGGAAGTGCTAACAGAGCAAGCTGGGGAGGGGGGGGGTGACAACGGGGGACATGAGAACAGGGAGTGTGGTGGTGACAGTAAAGGGATCCAGTTAACATGGTCTCAACCAGGACTTGTGCTAATGAGCTCTGTTGAGACTAGGACCAAACAGCTGTTCAGAGATCTTAGACAGCTTCTGAATTGCTCTGCAACCAGGAGGGGCTCCCAGCTCCAATTCTGGAAGTAAGGTTGGAGGATCCATTCAGTTTTATCTTTTTCATTTTATTATCTAAATCAGCCTGCTGTGGGAAGATTGGTTCATGAGGGAATATATTTGTACTTTGAAAGGAGGAATCAGTGTGTGTATCTTTCCAACTATATTGAATACTAACAAAGGAAAAAAATGTGTTTTACAGAGTAGGTTTTCCTAAATATTTAGAAATACAACGCATACTGTACTTAGCAGTATAGTGTGTTATTACTATTTAATTATTTATCTGTTATTTTACGGATACTTTACATAGTCTTTAGCTAAAATCTCTAACATCCTGTGACTCTGAGTAATATGCTTTAAGATGTCACTAAAGGTAGGAAGTAATATTGGGCTTTGGATTTGACACAGATACTAGGACAGAAAGAAGATGAATGTGTCGTGCATCAAGACTTTGGCTTCCATGTAACTGAAATTCATCATTAATCAATACTGTCAATAAGTGCCAGATAGTCCATTGAAACAATAGCAACAACTACATCTGAGTTTCTTTCTAGAGTATGACAAGATATCTAAAGTCAATCTTTGGTGGGAAAATTCAGAAATCACATAGAATTTTGAATTCCGACACGTCTCTGAGCCCCCCACCACCACATGCCATCCTTCTAAGTGAAGCAACAGAAATTATATTCACTTACCCATAAGTTGGATACTGTAACTTGTTTGTGTAGGATGTTCTTTTGTTCACTGAAACAGACATTAATTCAGGTTTAGAATATGATTGCAGAAAACATATACTTAATATGGAAGTGGAAATACTGAAGTTAAATCCAACTACTTCTGAGAATGTTTCATTAGATGAGTTTTAGAAGTCATTTTATACTATATTAAAATTATGCTTTTATTATAAAAATAATAGCATATTAAGAATATAAATATTGTCTAGGTGCCCATAGCACAGTGGTTACAGCGCCAGCCACACACACTGAGGCTGGAGGGCTCAAAACCAGCCGTGGGCCAGCTAGACAATGACAACTGCAACAAAAAATAGCCCGGCATGGTGGTGGGCACTTATAGTCCCAACTACTTGGGAGGCTGAGGCAAGAGAATCATTTCAGCCCGCGAGTTGGAGGTTGCTGTGAGCTGTGATGCCATATCACTCTACCGAGGGTGACATAGTGAGACTCTGTCTTAAAAAAAAAAAAAAGAAGAAGAAAAAAGAAAATATATATCTTGCTGGAAGAGTTAATGTGTTAACTCATATTTAAATCTATTTTTACTAACTGTTAAATATTGTAGGAAAATATTACGGGGTATGAGTATGGCCCCTGAAACAGACATGGAAAAAAATACTGGTGGAATTGAAGACCCATTCTACACAAATATAATTACCTGTCATCATGTAGATGTTTTTCTTTAATGACCAAAGAACAGTTTTTTCCTCCTACAACTAAAATTCCAAGACACCTCAGGTATAGCAAATAATTTCATTAGAAAGTTAGTAGCATAGAATGGTCTTTGAAGCCATAAAGCTCTGTGTTTGAGTCCCAAACAACTTAGATAAATCATCACTACTGAAACTTGGACACATTATCCCTCTGGAGCTCAGGTTCTTCATATGGGGACATCTCTCAGAGCTGTCAGGAGCAGAATAATCAAGTGCATGATATCATTCCTGGTACACAGTAACTATGCCACATGTTACCTTCCCATCCCTTCCTTTTCGGGCATGAACAGATGAGACTGTATGACAAAGTCTACACTCCAACAAATGTTTCCCTTTCTAATGTTTTAAGTCAGTATTATAAACACATATAAAATTATTATTTTTTTTATTTTAATTTATTTTTTTTATTATAGATAAAAATATGCAGCATAGATGTGGCCCAACCCATCACCCTCCCTCCACCCAAACCTCCCCCCTCCCTTCCTCTTCCTTGGTCCTTTCCTCATAGTCTTGTGGTATAGTTGGGTTATAGCCTTCAGGTGAAAGCTATAGTTTAGCTTCATAGTAGGGCTGAGTACATTGGATACTTTTTCTTCCATTCCTGGGATACTTTGCTAAGGAGAATATGTTCCAGCTCCATCCATGTAAAC